>JANSTP010266470.1:0-10765 GCA_025330745.1 Cladonema radiatum | reverse complement strand
TATAAAAAATATATATCTTGCTCGAAGAAAAAATCATCCTTATGTGAGTTTTCCTGACATAGTAAGAAGGTGTATTGTTTACTCTGGCAGTCGGCGTTACGTCACAGTTTATGGTCCTCGAGAGGAAAGAAAACCACACTCTCTGTCAAAGCTTTGTAAAGTTAGGTGTTTTCAAATTCAAATTGCAGAAAGGCTAATTGAATGAAAGGCTAATTGAACTGAAACTTACACCATTCTTGTTTTTATTTCAGCCATGGTTTACAAAAATAGCTTTATTTAATGTGTTCATATATCCCGTAAGAAAGTATGGTATAAAGGGAATCCAAGTATTTTTGGCCAATGCTTTCCCTATAGCTGCCATGTCCGATTCTGGTTACCAGATTGGCTGTAGACAGATCATGTAAATTTGCATATATAAGAATTACTTTAAAACTCAAATCTATTACTTATCGGCTTGTCAGACCGTTTCAAGTAAATCTTAATACAAGTTCCTTTATAAAAAAAAAAACAGTTTTAGTAACTTAAAACTGATGGAACTGGGAAATAGCATATTTTTGTTTAGAAAAGTTTTTGCAAACGTTAACTGTTGAATTTCTTTGAAGGTAGCGAAAAATGATAAACACGGCTTCCTTTATGCCATGTTTGAAAGCAACCAAGAAATGACCAACTTTTATTCATTAAAACGTAATTAGGAAACTGTCTAAGAAACTTTTTAACCAAATTTAGACAATAGCTAAACTTTGGAAATATTTCTGTGTCTATGTCCATGTTTTATTCCTATGTCTTCATCTGAACTGTGTACTTTTGTGGACAAAAAAAAAGAAAAGAAACAAATAAACAAATAAACAAAAAAAAAATGAAAAAGAAAAAATTAAATTTTCATAATAACTTTACCCATGATGTGTAGAAACTGCTAACTTTAATATTCCGTATAAAAATTGTCTGAAAAACTTCGATATTTTTTTAATTTTACGAAAATCAGAAATGAAATCAGACGTTTGACTTAACGACAGACGACCAGAGCTTGCTCATAAACATCTCAGCTAAAAACCATGCTCAATTTTTATGAGCACTTAAATGTAGAGAAAAAAAAGATATTTAATTAGAGGAACGTCACGGATAAAATTATTTTTGAAAGTTTTTCTAATCGCTTATTGGAATATTTTCTAATTTCTTTATATTTTTTTAGTTTTTATTTCGAAGAACAAGTAGACTTTCATGTTTAAAAGAAATTAGAAGCAGATATGCTGAAAGTTTAGCAACGTTTTGAACTATGAAACTGTGGCCAATGCTTTCAGAACGTTTTTCAGACGTTCACTGGCTTGCAGGTTTCAAAAATTCTATATCAAAATCTTTAATAATTATTCAATATCCATACAACAAATCTTAGTTATAAATAGCAGTAACAATTATGACTTACGATGTTCTAAAATTGTGAAATTTCTAAAATATTAAAATCTCTAACATCTAAGATTCTATTCCTTAGCATTAACCCTATTTCTCCGGGGGGGAGGGGGTGGAGGATTCCGCCACAAAGCCTTTTTTTCGTTTGTAACGGAAAAACTACTAATGGAGACATGATGAAACTTTCTGAATTTGAACAAAATTTGCTTACGAACATTTTGGTGCAAAAAATTTTTAGTGACCACGCCTATATTTACCATGGCAACCGACCTTTTGTGCATCGGTATGCATGATTTTTGGCCCATGTTTGGAAAAAATTGGATTTCCAAGATTATTAAAGACGTTTGGTGAAAACCGCATCAAAAAAGCTTTCGTGGTTCCAGAGAACCAGTCCATCAAGTTAAGTTCTTAGGGTGGGGTGGTTTGGGGGTGAAATCCACCCCGCCCCCGGGATATTTGATCCCCAAAAAGCCCTTGAGTAATAGGGTTAATATCATAGGAAAGAAAGGTCGGATTAAGATATGAAATAAAAAGCTATGGTCAACTTTCTATTTCATCGTGTTATTTTGTTTCTCGTGTGAGCCAAGCTTGGAATGCATTTAAAATTTTGAAAAATAACCTATACGTAGAGCGTTCTTAAAGATTTGCAGTGAAAGGATGAGAAAGGTTTTTTAAACATGGAAAATCTCAGTAAATTTATTAAGCAGGAAAACTGTGCAGTACATATGCAGAAATAAAGGGGCCTAAACACTAGCTAGTCAACTTTCTATAGCTACGTTACTATGAAATGAGTAAAATGCCTCAACTTGGCAAGGCTTTTCTAAGACTTTTTTTGTCTCTTTTAGTCTATATTTCCTTAGACCAACAATTTTTCTCATATTAACTGTTTGGTTTTTTTAGATCCAATATGAAAATTATTATTTTGTTTTGGTTTGTAGTACTTTTAGTCAATACATTTTCGGCAGAGGATTATCAAAGTAATCAGGTAAGAAAGTTAAGTTTAAATTACTGAAACGTTTTACCATTATCTTTATCATCATGGCTGCTTGTTTTTCGCGTCAGTTCCTTCAGACGGCATTCGCTTGCTAGCTCTGTTGAAATCAAGCTAACAGTTGTCAACGCGTAATCTCTTTCAAAATATGCCTTGATATGGTCCAAAGTTAGAACGAAAATGTGACTCTGTTTTCAATTTGAAAGCTTTTTATAGCAACTCACTCGGCTGACTCAAGTTTTACGGTTTGACGAGGCTGCGGAAAATCGGAAAAAATTTTAGATTAGCTTTGCCTGGTAATTTGCGGTAAGCAGTCCCTATTGTTATTTCTGGGGTAATTTCTACGATTTTTCATTGAGCTGGGTAATTTTTCACAAAAGTCACTGGCCTTCTGGAGTTGGAATCAAATATACATCGGACTAGCTAGTGCCTAAGGCCTTTACAGATTAGGGTGTTTTAATGCAATTAAATTTAAAGGTTTTTGTAGACAGAGAAGTATGCATTTTCTTCTTGGACCTGATTTTTGAAAAATGAGGGAAGTTTGGATCGCTAAATATTTTTTTAATCTGTTTACCAGTAATAGAGGTTAATGATGTTGAGTTAGATACACGCTTTTTAATAGCAAGTTTGTTTTTCATAAACGTAGAACGTGGACTCGCTTAATAAATTCAAGTCTTATTTTTATGTCAGTTACTTTGACGGTCACGATAAAGGATAAATAATCTGTATAATCATGTTTATAGTCTTCCATTTACATTTTAAAAACCCCTTATAATAACAAATACCAATAAATATCACATTTTCATCCTCTAATATCCTGTGCTATAAGATATTGTCTACTCTTATCAGGTAAATCAGAGTGATGACGGCGTAACAGGAGGAAGCAACGTTGACGGGTCGACAAGTACTGCTACTGATGACGACGATACTGATGAGGAGTCAATTTCGTTAGAAGATGCTGTTAAAGAGGCCGGACAGGTTTGTTGAAGCGATAATGTTTTGAACTGTAGTGGTTTAATGTGTCCAATCCGAGTTATAGTAATAATTACCGTCATTTCTCTACTTTTATTAGCGCTACCTGTTATTAGCGCGGGTTATTTCTTTTTGGAAAAATGAAGGGCTCAGTTTTACATGTTATTGAATTTGCCAAATTTATCGCCACTAAGGTAGAATTTTCCTCTAATTATAGCGTTGATTGAAAAAACACAATTGTAAGCAGTTATTGTCGAGCAGAAAATGAGGAATATATTAAACTAGAGTAATGACGCTATACTTAACATTGTCTTCGATATGTTTTGCTGTTACCATAGGTAGCCGAAGAAATGGACGAGGCAGGAAAACTTGATGGGAATGAAAGTGGAGAAACAAGTATCAAGGGCAAAGTTAAAGCAGCAGTTGACAAAGCTAGAAATATGAATAGAGAAGATATAATTAAAAAAGCGAAGGCGGGTTCTAAAAAATCTTTGGGTATGAATAGCATTCTACTTTTTTTATTTTGCATCTTTAGAAACGACACTTTTATCAAATGGGATGCTGTACTTTTGATTTTAGTTGTACTTTTTAGATTGATTGACGAATATTTTACCATTGAATCAGTTCTAACCACTGGCATATTTTTGAGATTTTGAGCCGCATCGTCTTGTTTAATTGCACATATAGCACACAGAGCTTGTGGCAATATTACGATTTTTTTGAATATTATTGGAGGCCAAGTTAACTGACCCTTAACTTAAAAATTTTTTTGTCAAAATTGACTGAATTTGAAAAAGAAGATTGTTCCAAATATCGAATGTTCGTTTCTAATTTCTAATTTCTATCTGCTTTCTAATTTTTGTTTGTACTTCCTAATTGAAAATTGAAAAACTTTTCCCCTATTTTTCATGTGATTGCAAGACCAGCGCCTTCCTCTTCCCACCGGCCTTTAGCTTTTCATGTTTTATAAACAGTTAGCAAAGGTTTCGTCATGCATTGAACTTAAAAGGGGAACACAGGCACTCAAAGTTTTGTCAAAGAAAATTCAGTCATGAAAATACTTTGCTCCCTTCCCCAAAATTATTTATCTTCAAGGATAACTTACCTATTTTTTTTTATTTTTTTTTTTTGCCTTCTTTCTTAAAAACTAGTACGGCAATTTTATTGCATGTCATATGATTTTAAACAACTGACTATGATTAAATTGATTTCGTTTACTTAAAAGTTGTTACTTACTCAGAAGTTGTATACAAAAAATAAAATCTTTGTATAACAATTTTTTTGAGATTTTTTTATAGGTTTTGAGGGTAGGGAAAATATCTAAAGATTATTTATATGCGAAATTCCACAAAAAACGCTTTTATAGATATTTCAAAAAACGCTTTGATTCGAATTATGGAAAATTTCTTTCTTCTTCTAGCAATGGCAGATGCTGCTGGTGCTGGACTGGTCACACTAGTTAATGGCATAAAAGCAGGTTCATGGCAGGCTGGTGTTACGGGAGCATTAGATCTTCTAGGATCGGTAGCTGCATTATTTGGACCATATGGAATGATTGTGTCTGTTGGATTATCAGTGATTTCTATGATCATTGGTTTGTTTGGTGGTGCTTCAGGTAAGTGTTTGAAATAGAAAACTTTCTATTAGACAGGAACAATTGTCCTATTGTCCTTCCATCAACAAAACTTTGTGCACTTTAACCTTAAATGGTTCTCAATATGTTAGATCAGTTTTGGCAATTTTTGCCATGGAAACAACCAATAAGGCAATCAACAAGGAAAATCTGAAAACAATTTGATAGCAAGGCACCTACAATACTTGGCCAACCAAACTTGATATTAAATGGTTCATATCTCTCAAAAGCATTTTGGTCTTTTTTCTAGCTCTGTAAAATAAATTAATAAATAAATAAAAAAAATCGAACCTGGAAATGTCAAAATATTTTTAATTGTAACCTATCCACTGTTCGTGGAAAAGCTGACGTTTTCCCTATAAAGCATTGTGTTGAATAAGATGAAGATAAATGATTATTTGAACACGTTTGAGGCCTAGAAAATTGCACGAAGCGATTTGATTCGGTGTAATTTGAAAGGAAAACATTTTATGTTTTGGTATCAATGCATATCTTTAAATTGGCAAAATAAATAAAATATATATCAAACATCATGGCTGACAAAGCTATTCTTTTAGTGCCCCGTTTCCCGTCTATCTTTTTCAGTAAAGTCTGTGGTAGGGAGCTTTACGTAAAGAAAACAGCAAACAAGAGCATATAGCGCTTCATAAAATTCCGTTTCCAATCCACAAACTAAGATGCAGAATAGGTAGATAAGAATTTTAGGATGATAAGAGTTCAAACTAACAAAATACAGAATTTCTACTTTTAGAGAATCGAGTATTTCTGCTACAAAGAGTATGTTACGGTGCCAATTTGTGCTCATCAAAATCCATTATTCAAAAAAACTACTTTGGGGATAATTTTGGGCTTCTTTATTTTGACCTAACCCCTGCTTTTTTAATCCTACCCCATCTAGACACATTTTATTGGTCAAAAAGACCTATCACGTATTTTTAAAAGCCTTTTTAATAAAATTAAATTACACAACCCCCGTCTTAAAGAACGACTATTTTCACTTTTGATTTAGCATTCTCCTCATTAAAAATTGATGAGCACAAATTGGCACCGTAACCGTATGCAAAATAAAACACGCTTTGACATAGCCTAAGACCAGATGGCATAAAAGATATTCTGGTTTAATATTAGTTAAATTGCTATTGGGAAAAAACTGCATTGTAAATAACTCATTTCTGTTTAGGTGGCCAAGAGTCCACAGAAGATATAATTAAGAGAGTTTTGGAAAAAGCTCTTAATGAAGCTAAATCCGAGGAGCTGAAAGCAGAGGGGGAAGGCCTGAAAAAACTTTATGGTTCTGTTACAAAGAGCATATCACATTTTCGTAATATTGATTCCATTGAACCTGAAGAAGCGATGAAACTTTACAATTTCGCCTTTGAGGTAGACGTAATATCCTTACTAATACATGATTTCGATTTGGTGAAAGTTCATCAAATCAGTGTTGATAACAATATCTCTGCTCTTTCAGGGTGTCAAATTTTTTGGCATACTCGAGCATTATATCGATAGAGATTGTAAAATTGGTGATGCAAAAGCATTTGACGATAAACCAGATGATCTCAAGGACAAGTCCAATACTTGCTTAGGTAATATTTTACTTATTCATCTGACCGAATATTTTGCCAGTTATGCTATAAAGTTTCTACATGCAGAAATCTGTGAGAAAGGTGACAAAGTTGGAAAACAATTAAAAATGAATGACAATAATGATATTATATCGGTATGTCTCCCTTCTCCCCTCCAAACACACACGCACAATTTTTTTATTAATTGTTGGTTTTCTTTCTTTCAGGACTTTTAAAGAAACCTTATTGTGAAATAATTTTTTCTTTTTTTATCTTAAAACAACCTTAAATAATATTTTAGAGCATCTGGAAAGCCAAAGTTTAATTTGTCGGCCAACTATGGTAGCTGATATTTTTTAGACTCCAATTCATGCACCTCTCACTGAGCCCCGTTCGAGTTGGCTTTTTTAGACGCTGTTGATAAAATTAAGAGTTTTAAGAGTTGGGGGTTAAAATGACCCCCTGTCTAAAAGCTGAAAAACTTGACAGAATTCAATAAAAATTGGCACAATGGTAAAACAACATGTGAACTTTAAAAAACTATCAAGGTTTACGTAATCACTTCCAGAAAAAAGCGATGACGTCATCGCAAAGCAAAGTAAATGGCAATTTAGGGCATGCCCGGTCAGAAAACATGAAAATTTGATGGGGTCATTGAAAATTATCTTAATTTGTCTCATGATACTTTGTTAATGATAAAACTATCAATCAAGTTAGGCTAAAAAACCAAGATTGAAAGCAAGAATATGGGAAATGTTAATTGTGTTGTGTTTTTTGATAAAAAAAGAAGCAAAATTTGGGTATGCTACCCTTCAGAAAGATGGGCACTACTGTGGCTACTACATACGGCCTTGCAGTTTTTTGCTATAAAAAAAGTTTAACTTTAGGGGTAATTTCCCCCTCCGCCCAAAATAGGGTTAAAATTGGACACTAGAGCCCATGTATTAAGAAGTGCGTGAGTTTTCGCTATTTAAATCTTTACACCAATAAGTTGTAGAAAGTCTTTGGCAACAGCGATATGGATTTTTCTTGGTCGTTTTTAACAGTTACGTTCAGCCTTAACTTTTTTATTTTGATTCTACGGTTCCATCATTATATTTCAAACTTGGTTAAGTAAGCTCTGACGTGACGGTAATTATTTTGATGTCCATACTTTTAGAAGCTGAGGCCAAGAATGTTTGCAAATATTTTGATGCAACGCAAAATATTTTTCTAGGGAATTTTCACTCATGGTTGTAGTTTGAAATTGTATTGAAAAAGATCCTTATTGATCCTTCATCTAAAACCTTGTTTTATTTTTAGAGCTTTTGAATTTATATTGTGACTTATCGATTCTGAGACAATTGCTGATGATGGATTTGTCATCATTTTTATCTGAAAAGAATCTAACCTCGACATTCGAGAATATTATCGAACTTATCGGTAAAGAACAACGATCAGATATGAAGTTCTTAGCATTTATATACAATCCAATTAATTTTCCGTAAGTAGCTAAGTATTTCTTCATTTATTTATTTCGAAGTATGCAATTGTTTTTTCAAATTAATTTACCTACTAGTTTTGAAATGAGCTTATTGGGAATAGATAGCCGTTATTTTTCTGGTATTTGTTAAGCACATCAGCGAGTTTAACTGCCCCGTATCCGCATATACAATTTTCGGTGTTTGTAGTGGGAGTTAGAACCCTTTAGATTCTATCCAAAAATGCAATTGAAGTGCTATTTTTAAGTACTGTCTATAGTCTATATACTAGTGTCAATAACCTGTTATATGGTGTTTTATTTTCTAATGATCCTTATCTATTTAGAGACGGCAGATATATTAGTGCAAAGTATTTGGCAGCACCACAAAAGTATGGCACATTAACGAAATACTTAAAAAAACTAGATGAAATTTACAGACTGGAAACAAATTTTACAGAAATAGAAGCAACCGGAGCTCATCACACCGCTGATGCTTCAAGCGTTAGTTTAAAACAATTCGCTTTCTTTCTAAATCTCTTTTCTTATTTTTTTCATAATCTTTTGAAGTGTCAGATCGAAGGAGTTTTTTTTTTCTTAAAAAAAAAACCGCTTTCCGTTATGATCATAGAGTTAGAAGATTGTTATCATTACATTGAAAAAAACTTGATTTCAAGGATTTTATTAGACTACCTAGTTCCTAGCCGGTTTCTTGTAGCTACAAAGACGAGAAAACCGGGAAATAGAATTTTTACCTTTTTGGTGCGTCATATAGCTTTAGCGACACGGGAGTGGGAAGAGCTGAGAAACCGACTAGCACTTTTTTGACAAATGACGTCATGAGCTCCACTTAGAATTTAGCATTACTGGTCAAAATTTTGACCAGTATATCCCGTGCGAAATGAATGAAATGTTAACGAGGTGAAGAAAAAATATTATATTTTCCGGGGGTGAAAAAAGAAAATTAAACCAAAACAGTGAAGACAGCGAGGGTGAAGGATGTGAAATTAGAGCAGGAAAGAAGCAAGTTATGATTTTATGGTATCCAACATTTGTCAATGTTTTTGATATTTAAGAGATTGCTTAAACCAATTTTGGCCATACAGGACAGCACAGTACCAGTATAGCTACAGCTAGCTAGCTAGCTAGCTATCAACTTTCTCTGTTATCTTTAAGCTTTTCAGATATTACTTTGCATCTCAAGTTCGCATTGTTTACATAGTTATTTTACTGCTGTGCAAATGTCTGTACATTATGACTAATATTTTTTGTTTTTCATTCAAATTTAAGTTTCTACCTAGCCAGCTGAAGCTAGTTCAGGCATGAGAATGTGTTAAATTATTCATTCATTTACGCATAATACCGGCTAGCACGAAAAGCAACATGAATTGCAGTTTGGATATTTATGTACTTGTTATGGCTTACAAAATTATGAGAAAGGCCAGTTATAAAATGTTATATAGGGTGTAGTGGATGGCCCACACACAACTTTCCTTATTAATAGGCTATTATTGGCATACTGCATTATTTTTGAGGATTTTTCACCCTGAAAAAAGTGACAAATTTGCCAAGCTCCCTGGAAAATTCCTTTTTTTTTTCCTCAAATATTCCTTATTTTGTTGTTCATGTTCAGAAAAAGTTCATCTAGGACAAACTTTTTGAAATGCTTAGGGTGATGAGCCTGAGAAAATGTTGAAAATTTGAGTGAGAGGTCTGGAATTTGCTTTTATTCCCTTTGGAAATTTTACGAAAAATCCCACCTTGAATTTTTTGTCAATAGGAGGAGGGGTACGGTGTTTTAACGGAACAGTCCAATCTGCTCTCTTGAGTTGTTTATTCATTTACAAACAATTTTTTGTAAAAATTAAATAACAAATGTAACATTTTTTGACAAAAACATCACAACGGCAAGTATTTGCCCTCAAGTAATTGTTACAAAATTGGTGCAAATCCCCTCAAGAATATATTTTAGGGCTCCAATTCACTGCCAAAAAGGATATCACATAAAGATATGTATAGGGTGTGTCAAAAAAAAACAAGCATGGAGTATTTTTGAAATTTCTGAAATTTCTGCTCAATATTCTACCATTAACTTTTAAAACTAACTTGCAGAGACTGCTCGATCTTGTTATCAATGTGCCTTTGAAGAAATTTTTTCCATTTTTTAACTATCACATCTAGTATACCCTCGGCAGGCCTCACTTTATGAAAATCACCAGGCGAGTGATCATCACGCTCCTTTGTTGAGTTAAGATGTATGATTTGAAATTGCTTTTCTGGAGCGCATGTTGTCAAGGAGAGTTATTTGGTATTTTAGACAGGTGAAAACCACTCTCCTCAATATATTAACGTGTATATAGAGCCCTACACAACTGATCTTTCGCCTAAAATGGACAGACATGGTCTGTCGGCTCTATGTATTGCTTGATTTCAATAGTACTTTTAAACAGTGCCCATTGACTCTAATTTTCACCGCTTAATAACAGTTTATTATATCGGAAATAGAATTATGATAGCTTAATACTGTAAAGTTTCAGCTTTTAAAAAGTGATACTACTGGAGATATTTCAAACTCAGCCATGCTTGTTTTTTTTTTTGACACACCCTATATAATTTTTAATGTTAAAAATTGAGGAACTATTTTTGATTAACGGCTCCTATGGTTAGGGTAACTAAATTGTTTGTACAAATTGCCCAAGAAATATATTTTTCAAAGCAAGAAAACAACATCACACATTGTT
>JANSTP010266459.1:0-10765 GCA_025330745.1 Cladonema radiatum | reverse complement strand
TAATATTGCAACAATCTATGCTATAAGAAGTGCAGTAACTATTTTATTAAGAAACTTGATAACAAAACCAATACTTTGTTTTTCCTAACCATACTTAGTAAAGTTTATAGTTTTCCGGGTAGAAAATTTATAATCCTTTCAATTAGAATGTTCCAAACTAAGTGACTGAAAAAACCTTCCTGGTTAGGCGGGAAGGGATAAACAGTGGAGATCTTCTTGAATAAAAGGCCTCTTAGAAATTTAGAATTTAAATTACATGGGAATTGATTGTCTGCAAGGGCAAAAGTTCCTCTCTGATCTAAAACTAGACGTAGACTATAATACTTCTCAGTGCTAGCAATATTCTCAGTAATAACGGGAAAGCACTTTCAAAGACAATATCTACAAGAGAGACAGACGAGAGATATTACTGGTCCTTCGAAAAAGCAGATGACGAGGCATTTCCGTCTTTTTTTCTTCTATTGAAATCAGGTCTTCAGAATTAGGGCCTTCAAAATTAAGGGCTATATTTTTTTATCTGTAGGTTCTGTTTTATTGTTTATCGAACAAAGCCCTTTTTAAGAGCATGGCAGTAAACATATCCCAGTGTTTGCTACAAGTAATTAACAGACCAGACAACTTTCTAACCTTTCTCCCAAAGAAACTAGAGGGTGAATTTTACATGTGCTTGGGATAAACCTCTAAAACATTAAACTTTGAAACATGATAGGACAAGACAGGGTGCATTAAAGATTCTCAACTTTATAGGATGTTTAAAAACAAATCATTACTACGCATGTTCAATAGATAACTCTTCCGCATTAAACAAAACAGCTACATGATGTGCACTACGCATAATGGCATACCAATATTGTAGATAGTGTAGGTGTTGATAGATATCCCTTGATAATACGGTAAGCAGATGGCATAAATGGCACGCTAAATATTAAGGTCTGTTTGAAAATGAATTTTTTACTAAACAGTCGTATCAATTTGGCAAACAAACTATAAAAAATATTCTTACATTATGAGAGGTAAAAAAGGGCAGCAAATAAAAAACCAGAATAATGCATACTAAACACTGAACATTTTAACGGGAAGACAGTCACTCGCCTTCAAACGAAAAAAAAATCTGTAAAAACACTTTGCCAGCTTGTTTCCATTCGTTGCAAATGGACTCGCTCAAAATCTGAGGCCACTTTCGACAACGAGTGGAAACTGCCAGCAATATTATTGGTCAGGGCAAATGTTTTCAATTGCTCAATATATGACATGGCTTCAGTGAATGAAGGCACTTTTGACTTAGCCATGACAGCATTATCGTTGTCTGATTCAAATTCTTCTGCATCGATTTCTTCCATACTTGTCAATATTTCATCCGCTGGCAAATCCCACAACTTGTTGGACGTTTCAATAACAGTGAGATCGTTTTCAATAGCAATGGACTCTTCTAGAGTCACACCATAATCATCTGAGGCGAATCTATTGAAATCAACCGTTTGGGTGTCGTCAATCGCCACTATTTCTGCCAAAACCACACCAAAAAGATCTTGGCAGAGCTATCCTAATCTAAACAAAAAAAATGCATAAGTTTGGTACGTTTAGTAAATTAAAATATGTTCAACTTAAGATAACTCAAACTTTTCCCCGGGACCTAAAAATTATTTAAAAATAAATACAGCTCGAACTGCCAGAAGGAAGGTTCAATGTTCTCTGAATGAACCAAAGAAAACGTTTGAGTTATCCATGATTCAAGTTATGACAATTTTACTATAAATACGGAATAGTTATTACTTTCATTCAAATTTAAGGCTGAAAGAAAGTTAAGTATAAAAACAGAAACTAAAAGATTTCCCCTTGTCCATACTACTTCGTATCTGGTACTTCTCTTAAACCCTCCCTGTTTCACACACCTTGAGAGATTCCTACCCATTGTGCTCCCTGGTCAAATTTTCTAAATTTTGAAAGATTTATTAGTTCTGACTTCCCGGTCATTAATTTGAAGGATGCCGATTTACCCAGTGAAAAAAAAAATTCTTTACCCGGCCAGCCAATTTCAATGATTTGATTTACCTGGTAAGAATTCGTACCCAAACCGGGTGTGTGAAACAGGGGGGTTGTTAGGGTTAAAACTCTACCAAAATTTATTCCAGCCATACAGTGCATGGCGGCGAGGGTGGTCATTATTCGGGCATGTGATTAAAATGAAAACGTAAGGCTTGCACACAACATGACGGTTAAACGCTCTTTTGTTTTCTTTCCGCCACTACATTTTTCACCATTAACGAATAATGTCTTTTCACTTAGTCGCTTTAAAAAGAAGACCCCTTTCATCCATGTTAAAGATATCTGAGGGAGAATACCCCTCACAGAGTTCCAAAAGTTTTAATTTCAAGTCTTCGACAACGCCATTATCCACATCACCACTTTCCCACAGCATGTCACAAAGTTGATATTATGGCGTTTCCTGAAACTCTCCAGCCAACCGTTCGATGCCCTAAAGTCCTGCAAGTTCAACTCTTTCACAAAGCACAAAGCTTTTTCTTGAATTAGCGGTCCTTCTCCTGGCAACTTTCTACCGGTAACACTCTTAAACCACTCCTAGATAAGCTTATTTAGGCCCCCATTTCGAGTTTTCTTTGTGTTTCTATTTCTTTTTAAGACGGCTCGTTGTTGTCAAATTCCTTCAAAATTTCAGCTTTGCGTTTTAACTTTTTGGCGATATCTCTTAAGCTTTCATTTGTTTTCTCTTTGTGGTTGTTCACCTCGACTTTTTCTTTGAGATTTAAAGTTGTCATTTTGTTTGTTCTTTATGTCAAGCAGCAGAACAAGAGGTACAACCAAGAAAGCAAATAATCTTGAATTTTCTTATGATACTGTATTATTTTGAAAATTTTCGAATCAAATCATCAAAACATTTGAATTTTTTTTTCTTAGAATGTTTCGACGAGCTTTCAAAATACGAAAAAGAAACGTTTTCATTTTTCCACATTTTCATTAACTTAGACACTTTTTTACAAGCAATTAACCATTAACCAAAGAAACTTAATGGCTGCACCTCTCAATAAAAGAAGCAACTTTCAAAATTAGGGTTCTAACTTTATGCAGGTATTTAAAAAGGTGTTTTGGTAGAGTTTTGTTCAGTTACTATTTACTATTCAAAAAAACTCAGGCATACAACCTATACCATATTTACTTTTCAATATATAGAAAACCAACATTATCAAGGGAAAGCTCTTTTAATTTCAAGTAGCAGCTTTCTAAGAAACGTTGAGGCATAAAGCTCTAAGAATCTGAACCGATTTTCCCAATATTTCCTAAAATACAGGATCCAAACAAACGACTACTCTAGAAGGAGTCTACTGACCAACTGCGGATTGATTGTTGAAATAGACTGGAAAGCTGATCGTTGGACTGATAAAAAAACAATTCATTAAATGGCCGGTTTATACTGGGAAAAAGTAATATCGAGACAAGCAATAACTGACCGTTGGTCGCGTTAGACAGGTGGCCGGCTCATAGAGTAATGATTCAACCAAAATGTTGGTGGGAGGAACTGAAAGTGGCCGCAGTAGGAAGGTGGTCGCGGGAAAGACAAGTTTGACTGTAGTTAGGTGTTCAAAACCAAGAAAAACCTTTTTTTAGGATCTAAAAACTTCAAAAAGCCTCAGGAGAAAAATTAGTTTTCGGGGTGGTCATTCCCCCCTTATATGCCTGATCTAAATCTAGATATTCAATATCTATTACAAAACGATAGTAAAAAATATTTGTTGTGTGTTTTAAACGTATGGCAAACTAGCTGTTCCTTTCTGAGTAATGTTGAAAGCTTTTTTTACTTTTAATGTGAGTTAATATTGAGACTGCATTACTGCATTTAAGTTTCTGAGTAGTTTTTATCTTCACAACATATGTAAACGTTGTAATTAGTATGTCAAGAGTGTGCTTTGCTAGATGGTACGTATGTAGCTATGAATATAATTGTTCCGCATACTAGCCACACAATTAACACACAAATTAAAAATTTACCATCATCAGACCAAACAAATTTCAATTCACTTTTGAGATACTTTGAATACAGAATACAGACTTTAAAGGGATTCTGAACTGAAAAAATAAATTGGGTTTATATGAAACAAGACAAAAAATAGTGAAAAACCCTTTTTATTTCATCTCAATTGGACTTCTGGTTCTCATGATATTAGAGTTAAAAGATTTTCCACTTAGGGAATTTCCCGAAAATAATGAACAATCTATGATTTCATAAACTGATTAGGAAAATTACCCAAATTTTAAACACAAAATATCTCAGGTTGAAATTGTAGTAATGAAAAGCACATGATGAAAAAATTTGAAAAATAATCATACCATTGTACAACTTTTGATTGTTTTAGGACCCGGGAGTGATCATCATTGAATTGTTGTTTGCCAAACTCTTCCTCTACCATCTTCAATACTTTTGTTGATCTTTCCTTCTCTAATTTTAGTGATACTTTTATTTGTGCAATGCTTCTTTTTTATTTGTGATAAAGTCCTTGCTTATTTACTAAAGATTGAATGATGGGCACTTATCCGAATGGAAAGTGCCTATTCGAAGGAGCTGCTTATTCCATAATTTCAACTACAGTGTCAGAGCTAATACGAGGGTGGGAGCTTAATCAAGGAATTACGGTACTCAAGTTTTTGATACAATTTTTGGTATACTCAAAATTTTGATATTTTTTTGCTATTTGAAATTCTTGTTGTTTCTTTCAAATAATTGATTGGTAATCTCAATTGGTCAGCGTTAGAGGAAAATTATTAATTATTTTCTCCTTATTAAAGGCTTTATTGCTTCTAATGTTACCTTCTTCATTTCAGACTAGGTCGAGATATTAAGTCATCATTATTGAGAGATTAACATAATATGTTTGTGAATCGCTTCAAATCAATCTGTTGTGCTTCTAACAGTTTTTGCATAACTTGTCCAGAATTACTTTGCAGAATTCCTAAAGTGAAGTGAATTTACATTTTTATTGTTGAAAAAGCAATTTTACTTTTTTTTCTTTTTTTCTTTTTTTTTTTTTTTTGGTTTTAGTTAATAGAAACCACAAGATCTGAATGTTTTTGTCAATACTCCAAAGTTGAATTTACGTTCAAGATTACAGAAGCAAAGTAGTTGCTAATCAGGAAAAACTTATGTAAATGGCTTGAGTGAAGTTTGTCTTGGATGAATATTTTTTGAATATATTTCCTGGGTTGAAAATTTTCAAAAAATTAATTAGCAGGGCAGCGTCTATTAGCGACCAGAGAGGACCTGTGTCGGTACTGAAGTTTAAGGAATAATTCCTGTAGTATTGGCAAAGTTTGAGCCCAACAACCAAAAAGTGTTAATTCAGTGATGATGTCATGGTTTGGCGTATTTTCAAAAGTTAAAGAGAATTCATTATCCAAATGCGCTTCTGAAAAAAGTAATATTAGGCCAAAATTACACTTTGCCCAAAAACCCCATCTTCAGAAAAGTTCATGCTCAGTTCCTTGGGTGTCTTTGTCCTATTTATGGGGCGAGGGGATTCAAAGCAACGCTTTTTCTCGTTAACAGGCGATATCAGAAATTTCCTGTAAAAATCCCCTGCAAGGCATTGTGGGATAGCCTAGGCGGTGAACAAAGAATGACGAACGTTTTTGTTTTGTCAACATTCTATTATTTGCCGGAACCAGATAAAGTGCTCATATCAAACTAACTTAAAATTATAGCTATCTATCATCTTATTATAAAAGTTTTTCTCAAACCTACTTTTCAAACCATCACCATGGGAGGCGACGATAATTCTGCAGTTGATGATTGTTCTAACTCAAGACGATACAAGGAGAGGAAGGCTGACTTACACTTCCCAGCATTCAGCAGTTACATTGTCACAGACTGTAGACAAGGCTTTGCTTCTAATTATAGCTAACTATTTTTTTCTGTTTGATCATATACTTGTTTTTTAGTATATTCTAGTAGACCTTGCTGAGTGGGCCTTGAAAATGGCGCTATCAATCCCTGATTTTATAAGCACTGTTTTCAACCAACCTGGTTTATGCGGACTAATGGTTCTTGGGAAAAGGTGCTACAAGTTCTCCAGGTCTTTGTTTTCTGCATATATACTATGAGAGTGCGTACCACGCAAATCCGTTGATCGGCACTAAAAGTGTGAAATATTATCTTGAGAATAGTTTGTCCTGTTTTATTTGCTTTGTTCAACATTAGAAGATTCTGATGAGCCCATAGAATTAATGTCCAAGTATTGAAGAGAGAAGGCCCTCTCTACTGCTGCTAAAGCCATTAATGTAATGACAATTGGAGAATTGTCAAGTCCTTATTAACACCTCAATTTTCCTTAATAAACTTTTGTACCAATGCAACATCCCAAATAAAGGTGTAACATGGCTGTGGTGACTGATTATTGAAAATACCCTTTATCAAAGTGTAAGCCTTATCATTTTGTCCAATGAGCTTTCTGTTAAGATGAAAACAATTAAAATAGCTGAAATAGCTGGCCAATAGTTATTGATAGTGCAGTTTTGCAGATTTTCTAAATTAAATAAGATTGCCAAAAAATTAAGAACATCCTTCAGAAGTGCCTGAAAGAGATTAATCTGTCTTGAACAACACCAGCAATCCCATTTCTTCCAGTATGACTGATAATTTGATAAGGTTCCTGATCACCTTAATTCTGAGGTAAGTTCAGCAGCGTGTTCTGCGAAACCTTCTGCTTTTAGTGATGCCCTGAAACTGACCACGCAACTAGAACTAGAAACTTGTTCTCCGTGAGAGGAGAATTGACCCAGTTCGATTTAGCAATAGATCCTGATATTGTGGTAGTATTACTTGGTGGTGTACTAACATTGAGAATACCAAGGTTGGGTGTGCCATGTGGGAGTCGAAAGAAAGAGTTCCTCCACCCTGTCTGACAGAACCTTCCTTAATATTCTTGAGATGAGACATACCCTAGGGGGAGACATACCCTTGGCCTGTCCATCGGCACTACATTGAGCACTAATGGTTGTGGCGAGAAGCAAAAAGATTGGGGAACCCGAGAAGTTTTGTTATCCCTAAAAAGACCAGAGGGTTCACCTTTCAATCTGCTGAATCCATATGATATCTGGACTGCCAGTCTGCTTTCATGTTTAGTCGGTCCGGAAGATATTCTACTGTCACAGATATTCGTGTGGCAAGCAGATAGTTCCAAATGGACTTGCTTATCTTGTTCGTTTACTAGTTTTGGTTGCCTCCTATTTTTAAACGGAACAAAAGGGCAGCACTGTTGTCCACTTGCAAGTGAATCCTTATGTTAGTTATCCCTTTCGTAAAAGCTAGAATTGCAAACTCTACTGCAAGCAGCTCCAATATATTTATGTGATTTATTTTTCTCTGAAGGTGTCCATCTCCCCCCCTGTAAAATCCCCCTGACAATGAGCACCCCACCCACTGATTGAAGTGTCTGATTATATCACTAACTGGCGTTCTTTCTGTAAGATCTATTTTCCATTCTGCAATTGCAGATTGTTTATCCGCCACCTGAGCTCCTGATTTGAAACGTCTCCTAGAATTTGGTGTCCCCTGTATAAATTGAGCTTTTTTAATTCCATAATTTGATCCTGCTGGAGATAACAATATTAAATTCTAGCTGGGAGGACAGCTTGCACTGATGCGACGTAATACCTGGCAATTTCATTAAGGTTAGAATTGGGACCTTCCTCAGAGCAAGGATAATATGAAAGCGAACTGGATGTAGTGCGATTTATATGTTTCTGATTTAACAATAACAGCTTCTAGCAATCTTTTATAAATTGTAATGACTCTTATTGTCACGGCTTTTCTTTGAAGTTCCTATGATCATAAGTTGTGTTTTCATAGAGCTGCTGCTACCGACAAATACCGGCAATAGAAAAGGGCGTTGGAAGAGTCATAAACAAACTTAAGAGTTGCTATTTTTATGTATTTTTTTGGTACGCATTCGGGACTGCCTATCTCTAATATCTTATATAAAAATATAAAAAACGTGAGCTAAAAAACGCAGTTTTCTGTAGAATTAAAAAACTTGTTTTAGACAAAACTTTATTGGTTGCATAATTAATTTTATTCTTTTCCAAGCTATTGGGTAAACATCTTTTTCTAGGAGGTGTTCGAATTCGCCGGATTTTTTTCCTTTTTTCCAGATTTTGAGTAAAATATCTCTAGAAATCAGTCATTTTTGTGCGATTTCTTGCCATATTTAGTAATAACAAGAGAGTAATTACATTTTTTGCAATCAAATTTTACTGCCTAGTATTCAAAAATTAATGCCTTCCACGAGAGTATATTTCTCATAGCATTAACCAACTTACGATCATAGACACAAAGACACCTTCTCTCCTCTGTTAGAGAGAAACTCATTTTTATAGAATCTGTCTCGAGACCGAGAAATTCTACAGTCTGAGTGGGATTCAAAACAGATTCGTTGAGATTGATTATGAATTCCGGATTTTGACATAAAAATATCAACGAATCTTTTGCTATTAACACTAACACCTCCTCTTTGGTCAAACCTATCTATAACATATCGTCCAGATAAACAATCACTTTTACATTGCGTTTTCTTAGCACAGAGATTAGCGTTGTAAAATCTTTGATGCTGGGGCCAGACCAAAACAACAGCACATGAATTGGTAAACATTTCCTTGCCACATGAACCCCATATACTTTTGAGACTCCTGACATAGTGGTACAGAGGAATAAGCATCCTTTTAATTCTATTTTTCAGAAAAAATCTTCTTTGGCCGAAAAGGTGTCTCAGAATTTGTAAATTTTCCAATTTGAAGTGCTGGCATGGAATCAATTTGTTTAAATTTTTCAAATTTTTCACTGGACGATTCCCCCCATCGTCTTTTACAAGGAAAATATTGCTCAATAACTGATCCACCCAGGGTGAGACTTTTCGGATGGCTCCTTTCTCCAACAACTTGGATATTTCTTTTTTTACAGTTATCATTTCCTGCTTGTTTAAACGAATAGGTTCTGGTGGCATGTCTTCAACATGCAATTCTACAAAAGGTATTCTGAAGCCTTTCGTTATTTCCAAGATTCTTTGATCTTTAGTTAGAAGCTTCCATGATTCCTGAAAATTCTTTACCCTGCCTGCAAGTGGAAAATGTTTTCCACATTGTCACAAATCAGTTTTTAGGACAGGATGGACATGCGTCAAATCAGCCTCTGGAACTAGGTAATTTGAGTTGTTTGATGAAGGAGCCACTCGCATAGACAGAAAACTTGCGTTTCTTACAAGCTGAGTGTGAGTAACGACCATCTTTGTGTCCGCCATATTTGTTGTTGTTAGAAAATGGCGATTCTCCTGAATAAACCTATTACCCTCCTCTTTGGTTGTTATTATGAGGAGCGTGCTTCCAAAAGGGAAGATTAGATACATGCTTCTTTATTACTCTCAGTTTTTCAGTTCACTCTAGATGAGTTTTTATCTTTTTTGCAAGCAGGACATTGTCTGTGTTCTCAAACATGGCTGCTTTGTCCTTCAATAACACTTTTGCACGTTTTGGATTTTCCAGAATATTTTAAAATTGTTTAACCTTCTGGCATATAGCATGTGGCTAGAGCTTTCCCCTAGCAGCTTGATGGTTTACTGGTTCAGAGGTGTAAACTCACCAACAGGCACTTCAGAACCAAAGCCTTTTGAAAAATCTTCACACGCGTTTTCTAAAAGGATCCAGACTCGAGACAAGGGTTCCATCACCTTGCGGTTCCTCGCTTGGAAACGTTCAATCATCTTTACTTGTAAAAAACTTGCTTGACTTTTGCTGAGGCCCTCGACAAGGCTATCCAACTGTTTCACCGAGCTGATGTTACTGGAAACAGGATGGAGATCTAGAAATTTCTCCTCTAGATTTTTTATATATATATAATATATTTATGATCTTACAAGTAGTACACATAATAAAAATGGGTTTAACAATAAGAGAGACATGAAAAGCACAATACAAGATCGCTTTCAGTCCACTCTTTCTAAATTTGAGTGGACAGCAAGACACTAAAAAGAAAACAACGATTCGATGAAAAAGAAAGATAGTAATTGGAGGGATTTAGCAAATTTCTAACTTATCAATGGTATGTAAAAACGCTCCGAATTCTTGATAAACTCTATTGAGGCATTTAAATAGATTTATTTTCTGATTTGGAACACTTCTCATCGCCATAAAGAAGAATTTCAATTTTTTGTTTTAATGAAAGATTACCAAAATTACAAACAATATTTCATACTTGATTAAGGTGGGTCTCACGGAGGTCTGTGTAGTTAGGGCAGCGCAAGAAGAAATTTTCAGTATCTTCGGAAATTAATTTGAGAATTGCTTTTCAATTTATTCAGACATTTTCTTCTTGAGGTCATATTTATGTTTCTCATTGCTCGGCACGATTTCAAACATGGCTGGAGATAAATATTTCATCTCAGAATCACAATCTGAATCCCCTGATTCTGAGCTGTCTGGGAAGCTTGAGGATTTCGAAAAAGATGATGATGAAGAGTGCTTTCTCGTTTTTACAACGGATAGTTTTTCCAGGAACGAGCAAACAAATTAAACTTGGAGAGTTATCGTTATTATAATTACCCTATTATGCAATAGCCTCTAGGCATAAAGAATTTTAAAATTTGAATTATTCATGAAGGTTTGAAAACAGACACCATAATCAAATTAATAAAGGAGCAACAAGAGCTAACAAATGAGAAAAGAATACACGCAAATAAAATTCATGCGAGATCTTTCATGAGCTGCT
>JANSTP010266448.1:0-10767 GCA_025330745.1 Cladonema radiatum | reverse complement strand
TTCTTAGTCTATTTTGTATCTTAGATACTTCATAAATCAATTAGCATTTTTTAAGGTTATAGATTTTGAATCATAGCTCGGAAACGAAAAGTTTTGAAGCGCTAAGTGCTCTAGTTTTTCTGTTTCTGCAAAAGTGTTCATGTGATCTTGTTTTTCTCATATATGGTAATAATCAAAAAAACTTTAATGGAAAATTGCCGAGTCAATGAACTTTAATAAGTAGTATAAAAGACTGTTTCTTGTCTTTTTTTTGCTATGAAAAATAGAGATGATAACAATAAAATATTTTATTAATTATTACTAGCAGTTATGTGGCTGCTAATTAGTATTAGTTATCATTATTGCTCCTAATCATGAAATTGATCAAAATTTCGGTACATCGTAACTTTAATAGCGAAATTGTCTCTGAATAGTCCAAGCGCAAAAGTCCAACAATAGGGTCAACCTAGAATAAATTCGGAAGTTAGCCATTTTTACTCCATCAGAAAGTATAATTTTTCTTCAAAATTATATCAAAATCCTCCCTCCATAGCTGTTGAGCAAAAAAATCTGTGAACTACTGAAAAACTGAACCGTATACTGAAATTTAGCCCAATTTTAGCTGGCGTGATTCTAGACTCCATGTTAGTTTTCAAAATACAACTCAGGAGTTAGTAAAGCTTAGGTCATGAAACTTTGCGACATTTAACAAAAGTTATCTAGGAGCATAATGCTGAGAAAAAAGGAACTTCAACTTCGAAACGTTGAAGTTATGATCAGTTAATTTTGTTAAAAAAAAATCGGCAAGTATTTTCTCAGTTTAAATTCACAAAACGAACAAATAGTCCTATTTTTTGGTGTTTCTGTCTTCACAATCAACTTAACATTCAAGTCATATTAACTTCAGTGGTCTCATTTTGCCATGCTTCAACAGAAGCAAAGTGATTCGTCTCTAAAACTGAAGCAATGTGAAATGAACTTAATTCGTTGACTAATACTAAGAACTTGATTACAAATGGTTGCAAATAGAAACTTCAAACAAGATGAACATAAAAGTAACTCTATCGCTAAATTTGATTTTTTTTTCTCACGAAATATTTCAAATTTTCTCTTACTTGAATTGGTGGGAAGGTAAAAATTCAAAATTGATGGGAAATTGAAAGTTTGTTCATTTAAAGGTACTTAAGCACCCTTAGAAAAACAATTTGGTCAAATTTTGAAACTGCATAATTTTTAGCTCAATCGCTACACAATCATGAGTTTTGTTATGAGTGAAAATTTGAAAAAAAATTCTATGTTTAGTTCTTGAGTTACAAGCCCCTATATTGTGCAATTTCTACCACTATTTTCCTAAAACTAGGCGTCTGAATTTCTCTTCATTTGATGTTAGTTTTTGGATGGTTTCTGCATAATAAAAACATCTGTCAAATAGGTAAAACATTTTTAGCAATATTATACACAATGTAGTCATATCATTCTCAATAAGATCACCGCTCACGTAGAAACCATTTCAAAAAAGAAATTTTTTTCACCTTTGTTTGTGATGTTAAAAAAGTAGTAAAAGTAACAATTTCCAATATGGCTGTCATTAAAAACAACAAACTTTCCAAGATTTCAAATGCTGATATCTTCAAAGCTACAAATACAATTTCAATAAAAATTTCAGATATGGAATAACTCATTATTATCGAACGACTGAGCTAGAAAGTATTCATTTTTAAAATTTGGCCAAGTTATTTTTCTAAGGGTGCTTAAGTACCTTTAACATATAACATGAATTGTTCTTTTTTTTATCTATTATATTTATTTTTATTTTTTTTGACTTGTTATGGAGTTTAAGAAAATTCCTGCTGAGAGTACCATTGATTTCCTCAGGAGTTATTGAGTTTCTAATATCATTTACATTTGCTTTTTAAACTTCATTGTTTTTATAGTGATATAATTGAACTTTCAAGAAGTTTCAAAAACTTTAAAAATAGCTACATTGTGTACTGCTTTAACTGAGATGAAGCCAATCAATAGTATAGCCAGAACCACGTCTACCTCATCCTGTTGTAATTACATGCCTTTCTACTTTCATTCAAAGTTTCAGGCACGTCACTATTATCTGGGGTATCTGAGGAAGGGCTTCACAGGGATATTAACGAACGTGTGTAAAAAACCTAATTCCCATTGTGGTCCGTTGATGCATGGGCCCCGGCGACGGGGGGCCAGGGGGGCCATGGCTCCCCGACTTTTTTACTAAGTAATGTTTTTTTATTTTTATTTTTAGGACTTTTAAGAAGATCTCATTGTGAAATAATTGTCCTTTTATTATCTTAAAATAACGTTAAATGACGTTTTAGAGCATTTGGAAAGCTAAAATTTTCTTCGTCGCACAACCATGGTGGGCGACATTTTTAGACTCTGATTTCTGGCCCCCTCACTTAAAATTGGACGCCGGGGCCCATGTGATGTAACCATAGGTCATTAAGAGATAGAAGGATATCTTCAGGTTGTTATTTCCTGCAGTAAATTTAAGGATTTTTCTTCGAAAATAATTGACAACAGAAAATTACTAAGGATAAACAACTCAGTATTTTTCTGGTGAAATAAGCTAGTTACGTCACGTATCTAAATATTTGTTGATATTGGACTTAGTCTCCAACAGTTGGTATAGCTTGAGGGGGTAAAAAATCTTTGTTCATAAATTGTAAAAAAAAAACAGATCTAACAGGCTTAAGTCAATAGGGTATACCGTATTTGAAATTCTTTTTCGTTGATAGAAAGTTTTTTCTGGATGTATAGCAAATAAGAAAAATTTTTCACTTTTGGGGACTGAATTTCTCAGATTTTGGGCTATTTTAGCAATTTTTTAAGCTCCTAATGAAAAAACAATGATACCGTCACCATAAGTTGCCTGCTCTAAGAGCTAATTTTTGATTTTGTACTATCATGTAAAATTTATCTTATTAGAAGTTTTGGTCCCAATATGTGGGGTGGGGCAAAATTACCTGATTTCAGAATACCAAAAAATCAGGCAAATTTGGGAAATTTGGAGATATGCTTCAAATATATATAATGGAATTACAATATTGGAGTGTGGGAAATCGAACCCTGGTTTTCTCGCATATTATGCCAGTGCCCTTACCACTGAGCTACACCTCCGTTAGCAAAAACTCAATATGTCATGTATCTATTTTATATAGTTTCGACAACTTCAAAAAGGCATATAGTATATATATAGTATATTTGATAGACACACTAAATAGCAGTAGATTTATCCCTATCTGGACCGGAATCCAGCCACTCTTCGTTTTTCTAAAAAAGCTCTGATGGTGTTATAGATAGAGCCTCAATTTTTTGTGACTTTTTATAAAATTTTATAACAAACACTTCGGTGCAAAAATTTTCATAAAATATTGGACGGTCGCCATGGTAGGCGACTTTCGGACGCCAATTGGTCAAATGTTTCTGGAAGAAGCCTGAAAAGTCTAACTCTCAGCATAATTTATGAAAAACTGGTTTTACATAAAAAACTATATCAAGAATGCGGCATTTTGGTGAAAACCGTTTTGTTTTTTTTCTGATTTTATTTAAATGTAAAGGTTTTTGGCCATTTTAGAATATTTTCAGTTCTGAATTTAGGGAAACGATGACGTCATCACTTACAAATGACATAATAAAATCATTTGTGGTTTATTTTGTGCCTTAACGTTTGGTCTTTCTCTGTGGAAAAGATTCTTGACAAATATCTTCCAGAACCTGACTTCCGGAGAGTGGGGCGGAATCCCCCCAGTCCTGAGAAGCCCAGTTCAGATAGGGTTAAGACACCAAATATTTTTAGAGCAGAAACTTAGATTTTCTAGCTGAATATTCGGTTTCAGTTGTTAAAAAATTAACGAATATTCAGCGAAGTGGTAAAAGCTAAAACATAATGATATTTGAAAGAAATAATGTGTTCATAAGTATCTCAGGATCTAGAAATCCATCTGTTAATTTGGTGCAGTAAAATTGCAAATATATACAAATATTCTACCCCACTCTGTGGGCCAAATTTTCATGGAGAAGCCAGTTACTTCTATTAGAAAGCATTACCTGAGAAGAAAATTGGCTGTAAATGTAAAGATAAGCTTGTGTAGATTAAAATTGTCAGTAAAAAATTTACGTCGTAGTATGCATGTATGCATGATACAAAAGATTACTATGGTGATTATTAAAACAATCAGAAGCTCATAGTTAAGTTGAAGAAAACAATTTTGAGTAAAAACATCTGTCGGTTATAATAGTTTGACTGTAAATAATCTACCTAGTGATGAAAAAAGATATTGAGAAATTTATGCAATTTTTTTATTGGATAGCTGAATAATTTCCCTAAATAGATCTGAAAGCAATATAAAAAATTTATTGCTATATTTCCAATAAAAAAATTGTTTCTCTAAAATTCTCTAAAAATTTGGTCAAACTCTTATAAAAAAATATAGTCTTGCTCTAAGAAAAAATCATCTTTGTGTGAGTTTTTTGAGATAGTAAGAAGGTGTATTTTACGCCGAGCTTTCACAACCTAACATCGTTTTTCGTTGCGCATGTCAATGGTTTGGTTTTGTGCCTAAGCATGCTATGTGAGGTTGTATATCTTCTTCAGCTCTGTCAATTCTTTTATATTTTTACCACTTGTTTTGAATGGGTTAGTCTGCAAGTTAGCAAATGTCTTGAATGAAAAGGACGTGGTGACATTTAAATTACGTTTGTAATAAACCTACTAATACTAACCTTGTGCATTTAACTTTTTTTCTTTTGTTTCTACTCTTTTCAATTTTTTAAATAATTCCTTTTACAAACACAGCAAAATTATAACAAACGGAAAATATTTGCAAGGTATCTACACTAAGTTATGACACAAAATAAAATTATCAATGCAAGTAGAACACTCACTAATATCTAACAAATACAAAATATAAAATCTCCCCTTAATTTGTTTTTGTGTCCAAACGCCTATGAAAGAAGTCGATTTTTTGGAGCTTCTTCCCTGTTAGAGCAGTCGCTCGGGAGCAGTTTAAGTTTCAAAAAGTATTTTAAAACTTTTATATTTGATATTTCTGGACATATAGAGATAATTTTTGAGAATAAGTAATAAATGATTGCAGTTGCAAAGGAGATGGAAAGCAGATTCTTCTGTTTTGTCACAAAATGAATAAAAACTATGCAATTGTTTATTTAAGCAAAAGAAGTTGATAATCAATATATATTGGAAAAACCTTAGACATGTTTCATATGGAGCAAGTAAAGGAGTGTCAGAGATAAGATCCAACTTTAAAGAAGAAGTGTTTAATCCCTTATCGAAGTACTTCTCTGATTTAGAGCTGTGTTAATTACTTAAAAGCATTTTGTATACTTCTTTGCATGTACGTTTTTTAATAATTACAACATTTTGGTTATCTATAGCATGATGAGTCAGATATGCTAAACAGTAGCCGGACATTTTTTTTTAATAAGGGTGCATTTCAGTTCCCAATGGATTGAATCCAGTAGCTATATTCATAGGAATTTGAAAACACTTTCAGTGACATTCATTTTTAAGAACCTCCCATTTGTTTAAGTTTTTGCAGGGATCAAAATGCCGTACTGAACCTATTGAACCATTTGACTCAAAACGGTCTAGAAATATTGGTTTCTTATAAATTTTTATTTATCGATTGTGCTATAAAACAGCAGACATTATGTTAGAAGGCATTAATGTGGGACACGCATGAGCTGATTAGCTGTTTGTTTAAAACAGTAACATCCCAGCAACAAAAGACAAAAATAAGGTGGTTACTTTTCAAAAGGACACCCCCCGTTATTGATACTCTTTCCCAGGAAATTCAAAAATTATGGAAATGAGCTTTTGTCAAATCAAGTTGTTTAATCTGGCCAACTAACGTTTAAATCAACTGCTTTTAATCAGATTACCTGCTATCAGGAAAACCCCCCTGGATAGTTACGCGCAAGAAAACTAAATCTCAGATATATCTCTCCTGGAAAACTATCATCTAGCCAATAACCCGCTGCAAATATTTTGCTATCTGATGCTATCACTAGATTTATGTTAGGTACTATATATGGAGAAGAATTTATCAGTTTATCCTCCATTGAACTTGGTGTGAACACAAAGCATGTCTACCTCATAATCGTAGCTGTCCCAGTTAACAGAAACTTTATTTATGGCCACTCTCTTCCTAACCTAGATAAACATATGGTCATATAGATAAACTTCTGGAAAAAAGAAAATAATAGCCAAGCATAAAATCAAACTCTGGTAGGTCAGTAGTTCCCCAATAAAGTTATTGGAACAAAATAAAAAATAAACACAAATATTTCATGTGCTTTGGCCCCCTAAGTCAACAAAGTTATTTTGTCTTTCAAAACAGATTGCTCAGAAATGCTAAATTCTTCATTCCGAGAAAGTGTTTAGCCTTAAGTCATTGCAGCCTCATTACTATTAATTAACGATTCAAATTTGATATACTCACCATTTTGAATTTTCGTGATACAGTTCTGAAAAATGCCAGGGAACAACTGATGGTTGCTTGTTGGAGCATTAAATGTGGCGTCATGTGCCAAATTGAGTAACGACTGATGATATGCTGTTCTGTGTGAATTTCTGAGGATTTGCCAAACAGAGCAATGAACAGTGTCTTTAATTAAATTAGCCACGTTTTGACTACCAAGAATTGCTGCTGACAATATATCAGGAACAGAGGATGATGATGCCAAACATTGCTGTTTAGCTATTAAATTGCTAATCAATGTTGTTATTTCTTCGACGGTTCTTGGGTGGTCTGTTTATTGTGTTGGTGGAGCTGGGAACACAATTTGCTCGGTTAATATAGCAGAAGGATTGAAGTGACTGTAAATTGGCATCGTTAAAGTATTGTCATCCCCTCTCAAATTCAATTTTAGTTTTTATGTTAACTCTTGCAATTGTTTTAGCGTTTTACTGTGTAATTAATTAGTACATGCGTGAAGCAATTAACAGACTAAATGGTCGAATGACCACAAAAGCTCCTCACGGCTGCTCTTTTCTAAAAGGGGTTAAAATATGAAATGTAACCTCATTTAAAAAAATTTATAAACCTCTTAATTTTATAACCCATTTATAAACCTCATTTAGAAATTTTTAAAATAAACATAGGCATTCTGTTTGGACTGACGATCTTCTTACCGTTTGATAAATTAAATCTTAATTGAAGTAATATCACATGGGCTCAGATAATGAGCAGTCAGGGCTAACATTTTACTTATTCTTACCATCCTTTGAAGACACTGTTAATAACGATTGTCTACTGTCCTCAAAAAGTGTCTTTATTTAGCGTTAATAATTCCTGGTGACACCCCTATTTCAACGTTAACAAAAATTAATGGAGTTCTTTCCCTTTTTTTCAAATGATTTGTATAGTTTTGTCTGATTTTTAATTTTTAACCAATCAGATAAAAACTCACTTTTTTCATTTCATCATTCACAAACTTCATTATTTGTAAACCAAAGAATACAATCAGCAAAAATATTTTTAGATATATCCCAAAAAAATGTCTTTGTTAAATGTCTTTATTTTACTCTCTACTCTTGAAGCGGAAAATAGTTATAGCTCTCAGTATTGCAGATTGAGTAAGGATCTAGGTAAAAACCCAACCTGTGCCCCAATAGTCATTAAAACAAGTATTACTCAAATTTGCAAATATTTTTGATTTTCCAATTTCCTGTGATAAAGTCAGTAAGATAAGTTTTACTTGTCTTTTTTGTTCTTTAGATCAAGGCCAATGAAAAGAGTAAGATGTTATTTTGTTATCAGAATACATGCTTTTGCATAACTAACGTGACGTGTTGTATACTCTTTTTTTCTTAAATGTTGAGGGGGTCTATTAATAAGCAGAGTGTTTGGATTTTTCCCCAAACTTCCGCAAAATGAGGGGTTCAAAATAAAATGACCAAAGAAATAATTTTAACATGGAGAGGTGGGTATATCCTTTCTGTTATTCTGTTCTCATAATTCAAACAGAAGGACTACCCCAAACAATTAAGCGCAAAAGATTAACGTGCTGCATGAAAACAGCAAAATACTCAACAGCTACTAGAATCTTGCTGTAACATATACTTTGGCGAAACAATCAATTGGATCTTCGTAGAAAGTAGTCTTTGCCAGTTCGCAATTATGGTGCTTTCAATGTATCAAGGAATATCATTTGCTCTTCGTGCACTTTGATTGCGATCAATACCCAGTGCAGCTATAGGACAAACAAAAATATACACATATGCTCTTGCCGGCCCGTAGCAACTGTGCAGGGGGAGGGGGCAGAGGGGGCATTTGCCCCCCACTAATTTTTCTGATTTTTTTTCTTTTTCATAAGAAGCAAATTAAAGAAAGAAAGTAAATAGGGGCTGAGTTTCTAAATGGCTATCCCATGATATCTTCTCAATTCATAATTTACATTAGGGTGATTTGCATTCGTTTGTAGATTGTAATCTTTAAACCTATAAACCTAATCTTTAGCCCTTCTACTAGATAATAGAAAAATCTGTTTTATAACTAAGGCTCTGGTCTCTTGTGGAGTGTTATGTTTCTTAGCTGTCTAACAGTTGTGTATAAAGTATGATTGGCTACATTTATGGAGCTACAGTTTGTATCTGTTAATGATCTGAGTTTTCGTTAATTTGCAGAAATTTCCGACTCCCATGAGTTTAAATGTCTGATATTTTGTGCTACTTAATTCAAGCAGTGACTAATTTGAACAAATTATTCATTTCCTTGCGTGTCTGAATTAGAGGAAGTCTGCCCAATTATGTTTTGTAATTACTTTATTTATGTTTAGCCACTCTAGGGTTACAGGGATGAAAAATCTTCTCAGGTTGAAGGTTGAATTTCAAGATCGTCTTGTATAAACAGTTTAGACATGGTTCTGACGTAATTTTACTCTCAAACATGCCGTCAAGCATTTCTTACCTATGACGGGCGTACCGTTAGGGGGGCGAAAACTTTCGCCTTTTTCAAAAAAATTGCAAATTAATTTTCTGACCATCTAACCAGGTAGTAGGTAGCCTACAAATAAGCTAGTAAAGTTTTATTTAAATTTAAATATCTATTACTATAATTATTTCTTGTTGTTTTTGTATTGTTTTGAAGTTTTGGGTGTTGTAAGCAGGTTCTTTTTTCTAGAGAAGTTTGAATTTAGAGTCAATTTTAAGCAATCTAGAGCTACCAGGTATCAAAATTTTTCTTTCTCAATGTCCCAACCATAGTGGGGCCTCCTTACATTGTAAATTAAGCAAGATTCGATTCCCCATTAATTTTTTCACCGTACACCCCTGTATGAAGCGACACTACAGAATAAGTAAGAAAGATAGGTTGCTGGAATCGCAGCTGAAAACACTATCAGTGTGACATTATCTCATCGCTGCCCCCCCCCAATTTGAAAATCAATGCTACATGCCTGTGCTCTTGTGACAATTGACTGCTAGAAAACATTTTTCAAAGAAATTTGTTAAATAGGCCCTATTTTTTCTTCCCTGCCAGAAGTTATGTGAGAATCTATTGTGAACTACTTCAAAACAAGTTTTGTTGGCATAGCAAATTTCAAAATAGGGAAAATTTTGGGGTATATAAGCAATAGTTGAGTACTGAATAAAATTGAGATATGTTCAAAAGTTTAATGTTTAAAAGCTTAAAAATACCTGATGGGGGTTTTCATTTCATATCTAAAAATTTGTCTATTTACAGTAGAATCATAGCTACACATAATGGCAGCATCAAAATTATGGCGACATCATTATTTATTTCCAATGATATGCCAAAGTGATGATTTTTTGGTGCTAAACGATTGCTGTAAATCCTCACTGTGTCAGAAAATGCTCCAGACCCTAAACATGTTCTTTTTTTATTAGTTTCTACATAGAAATTTTTAAAAAAGTTGATAAAGTCCTTTTTTTTTCCTGAAAATTTGATTTGATGTGATTAGCATTATAAATAAAACTATGATTAGCCTCTTTTTAGATTGTATGAAAAGTTTTCCATTTAAATCGTTTTGCAGAATTTCTACTTTCTGATTAAAGTTCCATGTTTAAAAGTTGTTTATAAGTTAATTTTAACTAATACTAAAGTTGCTTAGAAAAATACATGTGGCGTCTATACATTAACAAAATATGGCCTGGCGCCTAGCTTCGAGCAACTGTCAGCAGACTCGAAGGTGTGGATGAGACTGTCGGCTGATTTTTGGGATGCAAAAATTGCCCATTTTCAAAAATTTGTGTCCAATGTATGTGCAACCTATGTGAAACCGGCAAATGCTGTTAAGAAGGGCCAAGAAATCAAGCAGAGATCCACTGAAAGTGAACCTGAGCTATTTGCAGATTGCATTGCACCATTATCTGTCGAGCCTATTCAAATCAAGAAAACAGCCAACACTTGGTAGGATTCATTGCTATTTTTACTGGTAATCGTATGTTATGGAGCGCAATTACCAATTAATCATGAGTAAGGAAGAAAAAATTTCTAATCTGTAATTTTTGACTTAGCAGAAAAGGAAACCAATAATTTTTTTGTCTCTGATTGACAACTTCTTTTTTTTTTTTCTTGCAAAAGTTACTGAACAAAACATGTTTTGGAATTTGACAAATATTGGAAAAAGAGGAGACTTTTTTATCACCATTTATGTTCTATCAATTCAGAAGTGCTTGCCAACAAAGTACCGTAATTTCCTAATTTAATACGTCCTCTAATTAATGCGAGGAAATTATTTTCACCATTTTGGACTAATTTAAATCCTCTAATTATT
>JANSTP010266426.1:0-10770 GCA_025330745.1 Cladonema radiatum | reverse complement strand
CTCCAACGGCCTCATATTTTGTCTTGTATAGCTTCATCAAATTTTCGAAAATAATGAATTTTACTTTTTTGTTTGTCAGTACTTGCAAAGAAACACTAGTTATACTACGATTTTGTAGAATGGATGATCAAAATGAATTTTAAGTAGCAAAAATGACAACGAGAACTGATTGGTCAATCCTAGGATACGCGATATTCCCAAACTTCTGCCAAGTATGTAGTTATGGGAAATATACCGTTAAATATTGAAAATATTCATTTCTATTTCGATAAATATGAATATTTCCTTCCACACAAAGATTCATAGTATCTAAAAATACAATAAATTAATTATAAATTGTTTTTATATAACTTGTGGGAAGTCACCCCACCTATACAGGGTGACTTCGGACAACTTTAAAGGCTTTAAAATCTAACAAACGAAATACTATCTGGCTAAAATAACATGTACCAAATGGTTTCTATACATTTGTTAGTCACTAGAGTTTTCCCAACATCAATCGATGTGAATCGCGAGTTTTTTCAAAATAAAAGAAAAAAGTGTCCGAAGTCACCCCGTACGCACTGTACATTTTTGAGAAATGACAGAAGAGTTTAGAGCCGTAGAAATGGAGCAAATTAGATGAAAAGCATAAATGAAAAGATTGATTGCATGGAAAGCACTTTTTGAACAGATTGCAACGAGTTCATACTGTCGTTGAGAAAAAATATATCAAGTAAATACTCTACATAACAGGCTGATGAAAATGCTCCACACGATGCGATGTAGAAGTATTCTGTAGCAACGTTGTTCATTTGAATTTTGTGCTTATAGATGGTTGTAGCATAAAAATTTATCAAAGCTTGAAATCAATCAAGTCGTTAATGTGAGAAAAATAATGGTTTTTGTGATGACATAACTATTGCCAATATCATTACTAGGAAAGCTAGTGAGAAAGATAGTAATGTAGTCCAGTAAAAATAGAGAATATTCCTAGGTAACCTGGAAAAAATTGCAACAGAAAATTTTTTAGCTGTTTCTTATCCAGCATTTGGGTTAAATTTAACACACTAAAAATCAGACAAATTCGGACAATTAGAAATGCCAGTTTTTGGGCATATTTGGTCCCAAATATTTGAAAATGAGAAAATACCATTAACCAGGTATTCGTTTTATAGCAAATGGTATACGGATTCTAAAAACGTAAACTTTTCATCATGGAAAAATTGAAGGATAAAAGTTATCAACGAAATTCTACTGAAAACCTGTTTTTCAAGCCACAATTTCTTTTGGTATAAACTAGTTTCAATGCCATGCTGAAACTCGTGATTTATAGTCGATGAAACTGAATAGGCTTGAGCAATTAAAGAAACTGTCTTTATTCACGGGTGTAGTGCCAAGTTGCTGAAGCTTAAGCTTTTCTTTTCAGGGCCTTCTTTGAAATTCAGTTCTTGGGAGAAATCGGGGATAGGTTTCAAGGGTTATGGAGTAGGTCGGTTTATAAATAAGGAACAAAATCAGCAATGCCAATGAACCTTTGCACACTAATAATTCAAAGAAAAATGCATACTTCTGGATAATATTGATACCTCTGTATGGAAGAATCAAATTTATAGCAGCTTATCCCCATGAAAAAAGAAATTAATTGACTAGGTCTCACATCGTTGTTGTTATGGTAACTACCGAGATAATTAGTCTGAAAATATTCTTCAACTGGGATTTAAAGAAATCCTCTACAAAAGAAAGCAACATAAACAAACAGATTCCTAAAAAACAAAAATGCAGCTGCGAAATAGAGAAAGAGAGAAAGAGGGAAAGAACTGCCATTTATTTGGAAACATATTAGCAGCTACTTTTGCTTTTTTACAATGTCTCACTGAAACAGATACACGCTTTTTTATAAGCAACCGGTTTATAAGCAACCATTACTGACTACGAGTTTCTTGGTCAGTTTCTTGGTAATTAACCTTTGTATTTAAAAAGGCATTTTATTCTTATCTAAAATAGCGTGGATATTTCTCATTAAAGACCATATTGGAAATACTTGATATACTAGTAATTCCTTACAAGTCTTGAAAATTGGTTAAAAACGAACATCGATGTCAATTCGACAGGTTAAAGCATTTTGCTGGGATGTATTCTGATTTTCAAAGTTTTGTCTTTTGGAATTCTAGTCTTAGCGCCATATCATACGATCCTATTCAGTGAACGGAAACTATTTTGCGTATATTTGCTCGATGAACAACAAGAGTGGACAAAAATACTTAGGATAAAAGGCGAAATTGAACAGTTTTCAGGTTGCGACTTTTCATTCAACATGAAATTTTTGAGTAGCCAAATTGCGAAAGGGCAGTATTGGTGATCCCCCTTCTTAGCTACTGTAAAGGGCTATAAGAAAATTCGAGAAGAGCTGGGTGGTTTTCACCCATTCACTCAACAGCCCAAGGCTCATATAGATAATTAGTAAAAAAATGCTTGGAAATATTCCAATATTTTTTACCACGAATTCAAGTATGACATCTCTTCAAGCCGAAATTAAAAGGTCATTCAATTTCGGAATAGAGCTTTGAGTACTTACTTAGTTACTTAGACTAGTTACTTTTTGTGATATCTTTTCTTGGAACATTGTGTGATGAAAAAAATAATGAGTAGATCAGGAGACATGATATCGGAAATGTTTTTAAGTGACCACTCTCGAAATGTTTACCTCATGAAAATGTAGCTAACTAGGTTGTAGCAATCTGCCTATAGTGTAGCCGTACATGAATAACACAATATAAATAATTAATGAATAAACACAACGGAAAAATATTGCCGGCTCTATTTCGATATCAGTATATATCAATACTTTTTTAGTAATTGGCATCTTAGCCAGGTAGAATTTCATATGAGGTCATCATGCCTGAAGTGGAATGGGATTTGGAACCGCATATTGGTCAAAATTCACATCGATTGTCATTTCTGTTAGTAAATTTTCGTTATTATTTCACGAATGCAAAACTTAATTTGAAAAGTAATAAGTATACTCATGTAACCCTGTTACACATGGACTGTGAAAGGTAGCAAAGTTGCATGGAGGGAAAGAGGGGAGGGGTAAATTTACCCCTCTAGCTAGCTCAAACACTACAAAAGGAAATTGCATGAAACTTTAATAATAGTAGGTTAATCAAATATTAACCTACTATTCCCCTTTCCAAAAAATATATGAGCCATTAAAAACCATGCTCAAGTGTTAGTAGATTCTTATTTATATCAAACAAGATATGAGATTTCCTCAAAAAAACACATATTAAGCAATCTATTTTTCGGGCTAAAAAACTTTTTTTACTATAACATTCCTTATATAATTTGATCCAAAAAAGCAAAATTTGAGACAATTCGCATTTGTAGTTTTTATGCAAGTAAATAAATTTCGACAGCGGGGAGTTGGGGGCGGGGGATAACTTTATATTAGTTTAGTATAATATTAGTTTAGTTTAGTATTATTAGTTTTACTGGACTAATAATTTATTGATAACGGTGATGAAAACAAAATCGATCATGGAAAAATTGTAGTGATACACGAGCAAACAAAATTTTTAACTAACTTAAAATCTTACAAGAGTTAAATGGTCACTACGAGGTATTTGACCATAACTATCAAAAGATAATTATCAAGAATATTTTACAGACCTTTGAAAGTTGGTTCGATTCCCTCTAATCAATATTTTTTATGTGTATATTTTGAGTGAAAGATAACATAATATCATATGTGTTGTGATGAGTGTATGTTGTACACAAGAGCATTAGTGTGAGTTGTCCATACCTAGTTTATTGACCATGTGTGTGACAAAACAAATTTGTATTGATCATATAGTTAATCTTTTCTTGTGAGTGTTATATACTGTGAACAGTTGCACAATTGTTTTAGTAAAAAATGCTCCTATATATTTTCCAAAATACTTCCAGATAAATTTTGTATTCTTTTTCAGTTTTTTTTGGAACTATTTATTATAATAACCTAATTCATTACTCTGTTTATTTTAGCTAGCTGTCGGGAACAGACTCTAAAATCATGCTCCTCGTTATTGTTCATCAATTTTGTCCATTAGAAGGTGCAGTAGTCCAAAAGTTTAAACTATCAATTTAGCGCATCATGTGGTCACAGAAAAAAACATAATGAGTTAGATTCATATGAAAACATACTATTTAAGTCTAATTGCTATCGTATCCTTGAATTAACACCTTATTACAATCAAAATTGCATCTCTTCGCAGATGTTTTCAAATAAAAGTTTGCTTAGTAAAAGATCTATTTCCATGTTGTTTGCATAGTGCCGCCCATTGGCAAAGTAAAAATCTAAACTGACTTAGTATATTTATTCAATAATTATTTCCTATATTATTTCCCTTCAGTGAAAACAATCAGAATAGACCCGGCAAATATGGCAAAACATTTATTGTAGAAAAATAGTAGAAAAGATTTATTAAAAACTCAACTTCAATTTGTGATAAAAGTTTTCTACCATAATGTAGCCAATAGCAGATAGATAGCCTTATATAATAGCCACATTAATATGGAAAACTATCATAACTTATAGATATTTAGCAAAAGAGAAATTCAAGAGGAAGCCAGGCAAAACAAATTATATCAAAATATAAAAAATGTTATTTGCAGCCTTGTTTGCATTACTTTGGCCGTCGCAGTTTTCATACGAATTGTTTGATTCACACCCAAGGTTGAATAACGTGGTTGCCGTGGTAGACAAGAAAGAGCTTAACATAACGAGCAACTTTCTCTTATATCCTGATTACAACAAAACGATATATCACTATCAAAAGTACAGAGAATGTTATGATAGCTACACATGTTTACATAAAGGTAGAAACGTAACACTTGCAGGTTACTACATGTACATAGTAAATGACCTAAATGATATGATCAACTTGTGCTTACATATGATGCCTAACCAGGCTTTATATAGATCAAATAATGCATACTATATATACTTCAATGATGTCATAAAGGTTAAATATTTTTCAGAGATTATGGCGTTTGAAAACGCTACCATATATGACGTTTTAAGTGATCAAAGGTCAATTTCTCGTATGGAAATACCAAGTAAAAACTACTGCTCGAAAAAAGGAATAGAAAGATATAACATGGCAAAGGCTTTAATTGACATTGAACACATTAAATATATTTACTTTCTAGAAATATACAAACTCAAAACAACAAATAAAACTAGAGATCTGATAAAGTATATAGAAAAGCTGGTTTCTGACTTGAGTTACAGATTTTATAAAATATCAATTTTAGATGAGAAAATGGATGAAGTTTTCAAAACCATTAGCAGAATCAACACAACAAAGTTCCTCTATATTAATATCCACACTGACTTAGAAGAAGAAGATATACACAAATTCTTAATAGCTGCTTACGATTACAGCTTGTATGAAAAGGCAACGATTTATGTTGAGGCAGAGTGGCAATTTCCAGCACTCGTCCATTTGTATTTGTATTCAGAGAAGGAATATATACTATATAATAATACACTTTATTCAAAGGTGCTTCGCTATGCTTATCTCTTCCAAAGATATACCACTGATAGTTTTATGTATGGGCTTAGTTTATTTACTGACTATGGTTACAATATATGCGACAAATGGAGAACTCGTGATCATGTGTTATTTCGTGGTGTAGTTCATAAGCAACAATTTTTACCGATTTTCAAAAGAGAAGAGAATTTCAAAAACCATTTTAATTTAAAGTGGCAAGTCATACCTGACAAACTAGGAAATTGTTCTCCAGGATTTAATGCAGTGAGAAAACTTCGATATATCAACAAATATCACCCTATGGAAAAGATATGGAAATGCGAACCTTGTCAGGATGGTTTTATTAAAAAGAATTATGGTGCTGGTCCTTGCAATATAAAATGCAATTGGATGGAAACTTGGATTGAAGACAAAACCGATTGTATTGACGTATATAGTACAATCTATTTGAATTTGAGTTCAAAATATGGCTCCATTCTTGTTGCTCTATCTTGCTTAATCTCGATAGTGAATATCATTCCAATGACAATATTTATTTATTACAGAACCACACCAGTAGTTTTATCAGGAAATTTCAAACTTACAATGTTACAAATGACTTCTCATACACTTTATAATGTGTTCATTACTTTATCATTTTTAGTAAAGCCCAATGATTGGATTTGTGAGAACAGGAATTTCATTGTAGCCTTTTTCTCCTCAATAATTTATGCAGTAGTATTTGTAAAAGCAAGAAGATTGATGAAGATTTTTAATTGGATAAGTAAACTGAGTTCGCAACGAAAGGTCCTATATCAATTCCAAGATTATTTTATCATTTTGTTATTTATTGTTGGACAATTTGTTGCTGGAGTTTTGATAAACGCTATTACAGAAACTAAAGTTGTGTTTACATTCGACAAAGTGACAAAGGAGAGAAGGATTTCATGCATGAATGATAAGAATGTATTTTATCAAATGATCTGTACTGTTATTGTATCTGTTCCATGTGCTGTTTATGGAATAAGAGCTCGAAATCTTCCAGACTGTTATAAAGAAACACAAACTATAATTTTTGCGATATTTACATCGACCCTTACATACATAGTACTACCAGTACTCTACTTGAGCGAAGATGATGCTTTGAAAAGATCGTTTATTTTGTGTATTTGTTTAATGGTTGCAAATGAAGTGTTTCTAGTAACAATGTTTGCATACAAAACTTGGATTTTGGTTGCTGATAAAAGCCAAAATACAAGGGAAAGATTTCAAAAAGATTTATTTGATTACAGTAGTTGCAGTAACCATTCGTAAATTCCTTTGCTTGATTTTTCAGAAACTTTTCAAGAGAAAATAGAGCTTTGGATTTTGAATAAATGAAGATTTTTTTTATTAGAAAAGAACATATTAGTTAAGTATAAAATATTCCGATTGACACTGCGTTCTATTATTATATTTTTTTCAAACATCAGATTTTCAAAAATTTCAAAGGGAAATCTATAATTTTAACCGTAAAGATAAACAGTATAAAATATGCCAACGACACCAAAACCCACAGCAGACACATGCCGTTGCTACAACGTTACCAAAATGCAACGTAGAGACAACATAGTAAATCTGATGTTTTTCCGCAATTTCGCTGAAACGTTGTAAGTGTGCTACAGATTTTTCTGACATTAATTCAGCGTTGAAACAGCGTTCCCATGTTGAAGAATTTCCTTTTTTTTCCTTTATGAATATTCGACATCAGTATTTTTAATAAGTGAAACATTTTCTATGGGCAATTTTCATCTCACGCTCATACTCGAACAATAGAACCGTACCAGAAGTCGATATTCATTTGTGATTTTGCACTTGAAACTACATTGTTTTTATTTTTGCAGGACATTTGCTGCTCAAAGCATATTGTTGTCGTAAAAAAGTTGATCAAAAGATAAGAAAATAGAAGTGGAAAATTTGCTTTTTAAATATTAAACTAAGATTTGTTATAATTTTTTTCATTTTCAATTTTCATTTCATCATTCATATAATTAAATAAAGATATTTATAACACATATATAGAACTCATATGAAAGACACTGTGTCTGTATTCATTTGGAATTGCAAACAGACATACATTCCAAAGCGGACCCCGACCCAGACCAGTATCCTAAAAAATCCGAACCCCTTCAAACAGACTTTCGGAAAAATATGACTCCAATAAATTGCAGACCAGAAAAAAAAATATAAAATAAAATTGATATACGATTTGTTTTGAAAAATGGCAAAAATCTTTCCCTTCATTAAAAGCAACAGAGGCTTTTAGTATTTTTCAATTTTACTATTGAGCAGCAACCTGAATATTTTGCTGTTCTTAAACGATGAAGACGTTTTCGAAAGGAGCTCTTTTGATACACACTTTTTATAGAAGCAACTGGTACATAAGCAACAAACACTGCCTTAATATTTTTCAAAGCAACTGGGCTAAAAAAACTAGCAAAGCACTTAACTGCTAGAACTAAAGCACATTATTACTACAAAAGAGGCATTTACAACTCAAATTCGGACCAGACGGTCACATATCAAATGGTCTTCATTTTAATACTTATGAATTGCAATATCTGAAATATCGCAAGGTGGAAATTCCTCGTTCTTTAGAGACCTGAAGCTTTTGCCAAATTTTTACCATAACGACAAAATTCAAGCCTTAAAGGCGTTCAACACTTCGATAAACATGTTTCTAGTTCAAAATAAGTTAATGTTACTTTAGAGGCAATTACATGATCTAAAGACGTCTCTGTTGAATCGTTTGAATATCCCCAGCCGAAATATTAATGATTATTTAAAATAATGATTAATAGGAATAATTAGGCAAATTTTCATGCATGGAAATAGAGGCTGAGGCAAACCGATCCAACATTTCATCCATCATCATATTTTTCCCATGTTTGATGACATGCTGGATCTGTTTGCCCATGCACAAAAGTTGTGAAAAATGAAACAATTATGTTGGTGGAAAAGGAATAAAAAGTTGAATGAAAGTTTGATCGCATTCAAACTTTTCATCCAACATATCGACTCGTTTTCGACCTTTTTTCTATGTTAGATGGGTTTGCCCACTTTTTCATCCAACATTTTGAACGTTGCTGACGTCAATTGAGCATCTTTTTGTATATTGCAATAAAAATCCTCTTGTTTTAAAGCGGCAATGTCAAGCGAGCCGCAAGTGAGTTACTGCTGAATGAATTTTCTTCTGAAATGGTAATAAAACGTTACGTTATATTATCTGTTTGCGCTCGCTTGACATTGTCGCTTTAAAGAAAAAAAATCGAAATGAAAACATATTTATTTGAAGTACATCAATATTAGACAGCATAGGGCGATACCTACCATGTATTTCTTATAGAGGTCAATAAACATGCCTTCAAACAAATTTTGAAATCTGCAATTTAGGCTACAAGCAAACCATTTGTTGCTTGATATTCGACTTTGTTTATCAGCGTTTCATAAATTACGTAGCTCTTGTCTTCATCTGAAGGACTGAGTAGAAAATTATCATAAAATAGGAAGCAGCAGAATGCTGAAATTGCCATCAATTTGAATTTGGAATGAATGAACACTGATGTTGGATAAAGCAGTGTTGGATGAGATGGGCAAACGTTTTTTTATGTTATCCAAGATTTGTCCAACATTCATCCAACATCTCAGTTTAGATGTTGGTTGGAATGTTGGATTGGTTTGCCTCAGCCAAGTTTTTTCTTGGTTTTTTACTTGAAAGAATACTTTCGAGAAGATTTTTTGTCCGACAAGAATTGTTTTTAATGTAAGAGAATAAGGGTAAGAGAATTTAGAGAATTTGAAAGTAAGAGAATTTGACAAAATATTGAGAAAATTTAGTCATCAATTTATATTGTTCGAAAATTTTCAAGGCTTCGCTCGTAAGGGTTCTGTTTATTCTCAGAGTCCAAGTCCTGGTCCAGGCCTGAGTTAAAAAGACTCTTAAATTTTTTTCTGGAGAATGTAAAGAAAGAAAATTGTTCCAATCGTGAATGCATTTTTAAGAGCTCAAAGAGTAAGCAAAAGTAATCAACGTAATCATCATAGGGTATGTTGATCAGTTAGTTGTTTGAATGCTGAACGAGTATAATGATTTTGAAAATTATTTCGGTATCGGAATTGATCGCCATATGAATCACTGCATTCATTTTTGTTATTCACCACTAACGATAAAGAAATCTTGATGTCCATCCTTAGCTTTCTTGCAATGCATTGCAATAAAATCCGTGATGTCGAATCCTTGACACAGTTTCAAAAATATTGAAATCTTTCAACAAAGATAAACACCCAAGATCGAGCGAGTAAAACATTAGGTATTACTGTTTTCCAAGCTAGAAGAAAGTTAGAATGAATAACAGCGATTAATCGAGAAGATTGGAAAAACGTGGTCTAAAAAGCAGATATCTCAGGAAAAGTTTGTGGAAAGCACTTTGTGAAAAGTGATGTATTCATAAAAGTTTATTTTATGTTAACATTAAGTATTATGAAAATGTGAATAATGAAAGTGACCTAAAACGTTTTGAGATCTAGACCTTCGGTAAGATATTTCACAAAATAAGAAAAGGGAAATACAAGGGACAAACACTTCGAGGATTCATTTCATTTTCTAACTTTTAGAGGTTATCCATCATCATTCAGAAGATTTTGTAGGCAAAGCCAGTATGTTTTGCAGTTAAAAGATATAAAGCAGAGTTTTCGTGCATGTCATTCCTTGTAAATTACCTCTAGCCATATTTTCAGCATCAACAGGGCCCCACCATGGTTGAGGCCTAAGGAAATGTTTTTGGAGTTTTAATACTCTAAATCGCCTAAAAACCAGCCTAAAACAAGCCTTTTATGATCAAATATGATTTTTCTGAAGGTGTTAACGGATGTTTTCTAGGTACTTGACACAACGTACAATTGGTTATGAAAGTATTGAGGAGGGGCATGGCAACACTCACATGGCCACATGGCTATACATACTCAGAGAAGGAATATATAATATATAATAATACGCTATATTCAAAGGTGCTTCGTTACGCTTATCTCTTCAAAAGATACACCTCCAATAGTTTTATTTATGGGCTTAGTTTATTTACTATGGTTACAATATATGCGAGAAATGGAGATGTTTTATTTCGTGGTGTAGTTCATAAGCAACAATTTCTACCGATTTTCAAAAGAGAAGAGAATTTCAAAAACCATTTTAATTTAAAGTGGCAAGTCATACCTGACAAACTAGGAAATTGTTCTCCAG
>JANSTP010266393.1:0-10774 GCA_025330745.1 Cladonema radiatum | reverse complement strand
GAAACTGTTTCGTCTTCATAGCTAGAGACATTTTCCACCTGAAAGCTCATGCATGGAAAGCCAACAAGATCAGGGTTTTATGCAAAGAATTCTTAGAACCAGTAATAACATCAACCACTATCTAATAACATTGCCGTTAAACCTTTCTTCAGAGTGGATATTTATCATTTGGATCGACTAATAGTTACCTGCAGAAAATGAATACGATTTGATATAACATAATTTACTTAAATATAATTTCTTAGAAGTTCTTTCCAAATTATATCTGTGCACACAATTTTGAAAGTGCATGAACAGTTTGGATAAAGTGTGTGTGAACTATTTTTAATAGAGTGAGAGCAAGCAGCATTGAATACGCCCAAACAAACTGTTTTTATTGAAGTACATACTCTTGCGCACGTTAAAATGCTTTGCACAAACATTTTGGAGGAAGCACAATGTCTTTTTCCACATGGAAGTGTCTCCCAGATTATTCACTAAGCTCTTTCTAAGTCGGAAATTTGAGCTGATGTTATTCATTTGAGATTGTGTTGAGGAGTCCATATGTTTTAGCCCATAATTTTACTGCTAAAACTTTATTTTGAAATTGGAGACGCAGAGCCATGGAGAATGAATTATTTTTTTGTATGAAACTAAATCGAATGTCACAACCATGATCAGTGAGAGGGAGGAAAAGTCTGAAAATTGCATGAAAACTCCCACTCAACACTGAAAATCAATGCAATTTATCAATACATTATTTAAAGGACGGTGAATGCTGACCTACCACATTGCCGTAGCAAGATTTTGATGAAAAGTTTTAATGCTTTAATGCAACTAAATGATTGAAAATAATAAATTTGTTTACTTTGACAAATTGGTTTTATGGGCACCATAAAGAGTCAAATTGTCCCCCTAATCCCTGTGTTTCCCGAAAAATCCCCAAAAACCGCCTAGAAGATTCATAAATCCTTAGAATTGCATTGTAAATTGTATTGTAAAAGACCTGGAATTGTAAGAAAAATATTTTATCAGATCTCTATCATATTTTTAACCTCTATAGTGGAGGGTATAAAAAGTTTTAAAAATAGTTTGTTGTCATGGATACAGAATGTGAATTGATTTTTCTGTCTCACTATACTTAAGTCCAGAGATTTTAAAGTGTTTTTTTTTTCTTACATAATTAAGTTCCCTCGTGCTCTGTTTTTGGTTACACTAGTTTTCATGGTAGCTAGTTCCTTAAAGTTATTCAAGAAAATGTGTCGTTTGATAGGAAAAAGTGGGATGGTTTAGTTTAGCATTTAAACACAAACAAACATTGTTTGAAATGCTCAGAATGCTTTACTACAACTTGAATATCAAAACAATTCAATCTGAAGCACTCATCAAAAGCTCAGTTTGTTCATTCCAATAGGAAGAAAAAAATTAATCTTGCTAAAAACAGATTTTTAAGAAAATATTGTTAAACGCTAATACAGTGGAGCAGATGATGCTTACTCGTCCGGAACACCCGGTCATATCACTAACAACGGTGCCCTTTATCCAGTTGGGCATCGTTGCTGGTCCAGATAATGATGGCGACATGGAATTTTAAGTAACCAATGTAATTATGTTGTTGATGTCTTTTTTCTTTTTTCTTATTAAAATTTTTTCTAAGGTATTTTCAATCGTTCAATTTGCTGTTATTGGCTTTTATTCTGATTTGTATCCATATTGCAACATGGTTGCAGACATGGTATGCTGTGTCAGAGAAATGGTAGTGCTTTTCACTGAGATGGCCATAACATACTACTTTATTTTTTGATTTCTTTTTGACCTGAATATTTAGCTTCTTTGGCTTGCTGCTGTTGCCTTGGTTTTTGAAGGTTATAGGATCTAATAGATTTTGATTTTGCAGTGCATCAGGGTTCAGGTGGACAGTGTTTTTGCTTATGAAGAAGTAGAATTTGGATAACTGGAAGATTTTGTGACTTGGGGAAGACATTTTCTCTTTTAAACGGCAGTCTTGGGAAGCAAGTTTTCTCTCACTACAGATCCTCGATAGCAAAGGCAACACTGCAGTGAAGTCATTCCATGGTGAAAGAGAAAATACCCCCTAGAGAGCCTTGTTGACCTTTCCTTTCACATACTTATCCCTGCTGGTAGAAAGGTGAGACTTGGCATACCTAGTATCAACCAAGCTAGCAGTTATGATTCAATAGGCCCTCCCTCTCTGCTTATATTAATTTGCATCCAGATGAGTGACAAGAAAGAATATTTTTAATATGTGTCCGTAACTGCTTGAAGCTGAACAAAATTTATAGATAAACAGTTTTCTCATCAATATCATTTCTCAAAGCTCATACAGTGAAACGCCCACTCTGGTCACCATAAAAAAGTAGTCTTATATAGGTAGTCGTTTTAGTAGGTTTCACTGTATTAAAATGGAGGATTATGAAAGAATGGAATATAGGGAAGCGTCTTGCCAAGTTGAATGAACTTTACTTTTCCAAAAGTTCATAGCTTAAACAAAGATTTTTGCAAAGTTTAGACGGTAATAAAATTTTTTTGAAGGTTCATAGAGTAGCAAAATTTTTTGCAAAGTTAACATTGTAATGAACATTATCCAAAAGTTTATAGTCTGACAAAGATCTTAGCAAAGTTTCATATTTTCATAGGCAAAGTTCATAGGCTTACAAAGGCTTTCACAAGTCTGCATCAGCTAGATTATCGTGGCTCTGAAAATGCCTTCTTTTGGTCTCTTTGCTTAATATAAGTCTTTAGAAGTGCAATCAGCAAGGTTATCATGGGTGTTGTAATTTTTTTTTTTTTTTCTGGTCTATATGCTTTGTTTAAGGCATTGTAGACATCCTAGACTCTATTGCTTGTCAATAATTCCTACTTTAACTATTTTTTAAGCAGACATAAAATTACAAGAATAGATTCTTCTTCTTTTCGTTTTGCTTCACAATGAAAGTTAAGTTTTACATCACTTCATTAACGGAGTATTGAATTCAATAGATTTCTGTTGTTTTAGAGTATCACTGATATTCTAAATATAGTCAATTCAAACTTTTAATAATGTGCAGAAGCGTATTTAGAAAACATTTAGAAGCATTTGAAGTTAAAACTTCTAATTCGTTCAAATGCTATGTATTGCCAGGGTGGACGAAATCAATTTTCAGAGCTGTCGATTATTGTAAATTTCTTTCAAATCAAAAGAACACGGACATGTTCAAATAAAATTTTTTTTGGCTATTGGAATGAGTATGTTTAAAAAAAAGATCTTATATAGTCTTACATTGTCTTAAAACGGCTTATATAGTCTTCCATTTTGATATTGAGAGACTTGTTTTGGAGAAATAGGGTTTATCAACAACTTAAATAACCTGTTTTGATATTCAGAAGAGTAGTGGGAAAAATGTTGTTTTCTAAGTTCGATTCCGGCTTTATTAGAATTTAAAAAACTGGTAATTTAGTACATTTAGTACATTTTTTCTGTAAGAAAAAAATTATCTACTGGGAACAGTAAGAAATGGCCACTTAGATGCTATGCATAGTATAGCCAACAACCTTGCTGCGAGTTAACACCTAACACATAGCTTAGAGCTATACCATTAGCCCTGTCATTATTCAACGCATACCAATTGAACAGACACCCCTTTAAAAGAGGCCAGCTGAAGTCCCTAGTTTGGGATAAGCATCGTCACTATAGTTGGATGAGCATCCATACTGGGACAGTGAAATCTTCAGCTCATGAAAAAGCTATCAATATCAATGTAAGAAATCAAGAAATATAAACATTTACAGACCTCTAATAGCTAAGCTGTTTTAGTCATATTTGTTTTTTAAATCATGAACGGAGCAATATATTTTTCATGACAATCAAGTTGTTTTGGCTTTTTATCTAACTTCAAATATTTTATCTAGAAAAATAATAAAGTTCGAAAATAAGTTGAAAGAAAATTATCTATTCTTTGTGAATTAATATTTTATATTCGGAAACATTATGCACAAGGTGATGATATCTAGACATGTGAAATACCAAATAATAACGTCTTAATAAGGAAAACAAAAGGAAAAAATTAAGTGCAATGTTCATATTTACTGACTTGTTTATATAAGTTGTGTTGAAAAAAAATTGTTTTGAATAAAAACTTATTATGTGAATTCAATTGAAATTCTACACCTGGCATCATTGTTGTTATAAGCTACCAAAAACAACTAGGAAATAGTTTTTTGAATGAAAACTGTTTTTTGACATAGCTCAGAGGGACAATAAAAAAATTCGAATGCTTCAAATGTCGTTTGAAACATAGTTTATAATGCATTCATATGCTGATATGTGCGTTTTGATACTATATAGTATCCCCATTTTCCTTTTCATATGACATATTTTTTACTAAACTTAGAACAGATTTGTTTTTTTAATAATATGTTTTGATTTGATACCTGTTTAATTCATCCTTATAAATAGAAAATGCATATTATGTTATTTTTTGTATTTTTAAGTCAAACAGATTTCAACAGTGAGAATAAGAAAATTAGATTGTGCCACATTTATCTCTTTACTTGCCAGAGGAAGAAATGAGGTCATTATTAACAACCAAGTTAATAGAAATAAGGTTGTAATAAATCCAGAAATATTCGCTGGGTAAATTGTTAAACAATTCTTTGGTTCTCTTATGAATAAGTAAAATATCACTCTTATTCAATAAGTTTACTCACATCCCTATTTCTGAAACACTACATACAAATGTAATATGACAAATAGGTACGCTGCAATCGTGCATCACCATGCATCATCATTTTTCAAGCATTGCTCATTCATCATGTTTATAGTTTACACTAGATTACAAAGAACCAATCAAAAGTTGGTATCACATCATTTTACTTCCCTTCAAATCAGACATGACATGGAAAAATATTTGCAAACGGATTTTCAGGTAACTGTCTATTACCTTCTTATTGATCGAATATGCTGCAGAAAATGTGCAAAAAGGTCGCAATATTTTGAATTTTAATTCTTGAAGGATTTCCTGTCTCTGTCAGTCATATATCAGACATGTGAGTGAAGTAAGAGACTTGCTTTGGCTTGAAGGTGAATAACGCTGAGTTCATCTTTGAAATATCAGACCATTGTTTTAACATACAGTTAGGTAGAAATCTTGTTTTTGTATTTAGTTCTGTTGGTATCAAATAGTCTGACATTTTTATTCTTCTAGTATATTTCTCAAGGACATATCTTTTAAAATACATTGTGTATTTATATACTTAGTCAATGCTCTTACATATCAAGGTTTACTTTCCAGACTTGTTTGGTATATACCAGGGACTATTCTAGTCCATTTTAGAGTCCGATTATCGGACGCTGCCCCTCAAAAAATATAGATGTTTTGTTGTTTTTCAAAAGGAAAATTAAAAAGTTGAAGAAAAATTGTGCCCTTTTTAGTCAAATTTGTGCCCTTTTGAGAGCTTTTCGAACCCTGCCCTGAGTTTCTAGATTACTCTCTGTATACATACTTTTTCTCAAACAGAGAGAAATGTTAACACTCTGTCATGAAATTCCATTTGATCTTATAGATGTTTTTATTCATCTCCTGCCATTATCACCATCACTGGGCTGCTGCTACTATTATCATCATCACTGGGCTGGATATTTTTCTTGATTTTTATCTCTTCTGCTCCAAATTTGCTTAGAAAATCCCCTCAAGCTTCACTAAAAATAGTGAATTACAGTTCAGACGCTTAGATGAGCAAACAGGAACAGGAAATGCTTCCATGCCTTAAACAGAGGTAAAAAGAAGAACATGGATCAGGTTCATCATCATCATAAACACCAAAATAATAATATGATCCTATTATGACAAATCGCTAATAGTCATTTTACCAAGGGGATTATTTTTTCAAATTTTTCAAACATTTCATCGTAATCTTTATTTTGGACAAGCTCCATTAATTTTAGTCGGGAATTGTTATCAGGTCTTCCAAAAAGTCCAAATAAGACAATCCAAATGTTGAATTTAGTGGGTACTACATTCAGTTACATACTGTATTCCCCCGAGTTAAGTTTCCCTGGAGCGTTAGAATGTTAATCCATGCCATCTTTAATGTGATATTCTTCTACGTTCTTGATAAAATTCACTAAACTATGGTGTCTTCCATGGTATGTAGAGGAGTATTACCTCGAAACCCACCCCCCACACTCCACCACCACCCACCAGCCCCCGAGGAAAATTAGGTCCCCCTCCTGATGTAAAACTATCCTAGCTCTTACTATGAAATCATAGTTTTCAAAACATGGTTAAAATCAAATTATATTAGATATTGCAACTTGAAACATATTCTCACATCCTCATACAAGAAGTTCCATAAGAGTATATTAATTAAACATTTTATAAATGAAAATGAAATTTATGAATATTAATAACTTTTAAACCCTAAGTGCTAATGCCTCCATTTGCTGAAGATTGTGAAGTTAGTAGTTGTTGATTTCTTGTCAGTAGAATACTTCTTTTTAAAGAATTTACCATTTCTAATCTATGCTTATTCCTTCTATGCTCAGGGCCTATCCAGAATTGCAGCAACAGTGAAGCGCTCATGGGAAATACTTGATACCTTACTTACAGAAAAAATAAAAAACTAATTTTTCGTGCCATAATTTCATCACATTTCTTCAGACTTTGAATTTTATGTTTATGCAACTCTCAAATAGCCCTCGTGTCAGAGTCTTCATGCTTTTATCAGTGATTTTGTTTGAAACATTCAATCTGTTATTTTTCCCCAGCTCTCGACTACCTGCAAAGTCCAATCTATATATAATTTGCGTAACGCAACACTCCTTTTGTGGAAGTGAGCACTCCTTATTTGGAAAATAGCAAGAAATAAAACCTTCTAATTGGTTCAAAACTCTTCAAAAAGAAAACCAATCCGAAAGCATAAAATATTTTGAGGTGAAACCACTCCAATGTTCCTGATATTTTTCGTAAAGCTTGAAAACTAAGAAAACAGAAAAACATTGCTATAACGTCACCCTTGCTTTGCCTTCAATGATCAAACTGGGTACATGTATACACCAAACTCTCCTGTATATTTTGGGCCCAATTTCGACAGTTTGTTGTTATGGCAACAACTTATAAAAATTCAATTTATAAAATTTTCTGTAACTTTACCTGTACTTTTTGCTTTTAGTGAAAAATCTTGGTACATATAAATATCGAATCGTTCTAAAAATTTTAAAGCCGACATTGACGGTTCGTTGCTATTGCAACGTCCTATGACGTAATTAGAAGGTCCATTTTAGAAAACTTTTATAACTTCTTCTGTTCTTTGTCTTTAGTAACCAAACTTGGTATACATATACCCCAAATGGTTCTAAATATTTTAGGGCCAATTTTGACTGTTGGTTGCTATGGTAATGCGATGTTACATCATTAAATGGTCCATTTTCGAAAATATTTATAACTTCACGTGTAATTTGCTGTTAGAGGCCAAAATTCGTACACACGTACCCAAAATGATTCTGAAAACTTTGAGGTCAATTTTGATGATTAATTGCTTAAGCTTTTACGTATTTTATCAAAGACCATTATTCTAAAACACTTGCTAGAGATTATAGAGCATTGACAAATGTGAAGAATCGTGCAGCGACCCAGTACTGCTTTAGCAGGCACAATGTTCAGCGTTGTTCTTCGCTATTTTGCCAGGATTATTATGAGCTTCTCTCCCTGGAACATTTATAAAGGTCTTAATATCCTAAGAAGACCAATACTTCCCCTTCCCTGAGCAAATATAGTAAACATAATCTAAAACAGGTTTTAGAGATTATAAGGTCGTTGGTTTGTAAGCAAGGGATTACACAACGATCTCTTGATGAGATTGCGTTAGCAGGCCAATACGATGCATCAGCATAGTGCAGCGCTACGTGCAGCTAGCAACATAATGGATTACTTGATTTTTTGGCTGAAGTCCTATATATTTGGGTCATTTCTCCCAAACTGCAAGCCACAATGAGACAAGTAATGTCACAGACTAATCTGAGCATCACTAATTAAGTATCAGTAATTGTGAAAATGAATGAAAAACATAGAATATTCATATACAAAAAATGTTATGTTCCCAGGACACTGCAACATCTCAATTACCCACCAGTTTTCGGCAATGCTGGTTTTATACTGTTGTGTGCATATTGCCTTTTGGTATTTCAAATAATTGACCTTTAGCCTTAAATTTTAGCTCATGTTCATGGTTTAATGCAATATTACCGAATTTCAGTTTTAAGAAATTGCCTAAGAACTGTAAACTGATTTTAAATTATATTTTCGAATCGATCTTCCAATTCTTTCATTTCATATCATCATACAGTGACAAAGAGAAGACTTTCTTCGCGCCTTATTTTGGAAAAAATTGTCACACCAAAGTGTTGTATCTTGTTGATGGAAAAGATGATTCTGAAACATTCGATATCTTGAATCATTCAAGGCAATTTAAAGAGAGCATGAACTACCCAATAAAGAATACCCCTTTTGCTGAGGTAGCTTGCTTTATCGCATTCAATCAAAAAATTCTTCATTATACTTTCATTTGACTTTTTGCTCACCGATATTATTTTGCTTAAGAATCTATTAGAGCTATACGAAGAAGAGATTGGCAGGATGAAAGCGGAAAACTTGGCTATGAAAGAAATAGATAAGAGAAATGAAAAGAAACGTGAAGAGCAAGTTCTTAAATTGCAAAAGGAAAATGATCGATTGCAGTCAAAAGTGGCTTTCCTTGAAGAGGAGCTGAATCGTATCAATGAGGAAAATGTCAAGCTCCAACACATCGATTCAACAGAAGGAAAACTTATCAGTGGACACAGTACTTCTGAGGTATTCTTTTTCTTCATTTTTTGTTTAGCCACCCTTAGATGAAAGGGATGACATGCCTTCGGCCCTGGAACCTAATTTCCAAGCTTGTCTCGTCTAAACTCCATTACTTACTTAGGTCCTAGCATAATTATGCTCCCATATGTGCTCAAAATTATTTCCTTATGGAAAGATATTGTGCTTTATAGAAAACTGAGACATAGGATTGAACCTTGCCTTCTAAGATTGACTGCCTGATGCACTACCAACTGGGCTATGAGTCCTAATTGAATTTACAGTAGCAATAGTTTTAAAACTTCAATTTAGTTGGAAAAAGAAGCTGCAGCAAGTCCAACACATTCAAAACAGTTTCAAATGGAGGTTGAAAATATTCAGCTTAAATCCAAAGAAGAGGTTAGTACTGGTTAGTGATAACACTGTGTTTTTCATATTGCTAGGTGCATATAGCATTATGGCAAATCTGAAGCATTTTATTCAAATGCTGCTAAAGCAAAAGGTTTTTGGCCATTTACAACACTTTCTTTTGCCTCTAAACAAAAAAAGTTGGCTACTTCTATTTGTGCATGCTGTGTTCTACTTCTTGTTTTTCCTCTAATCAGATACGAATGTATGAAATGCAAATTCTGCAACTGGAGAGATCATTGCTCTACGAGAAGAAACTGAATGATGATTTCAAAGAGAGATTGAATTTACTGAAAAGTGATAGAAATGATTTGAACGAACAGTATGCTTCACTCAAATTAAAATATAATGTCTTATTGGAGCAATACGAGTCTGAGGTGTGATGTTTGAAACAAGTTTTTGTTCTGCATCGTAAAATTGATTGTCCTGTAGTTTCATTCATGTTTATAGATGAAATCTTTAGAATATGCTGATTCTAACTTCAAAACAAACCTTACTAAGAAAGATGAAGAAATATTTAACAAGAATTCTGAACTTGTTTTCCAATGCAAGGTGGGAACATGCAGATATGTATTTTTCTTCTTTGCGAAATATTTTCTCTCCCTCTCTCTCCCTCTGGTATATTTGTGTGCAAACTATCACCTTACTTGCTGCCCAACTGCTTCTGCATACATGTACATACATATTCCATTATTGTCTTCCTTTCATGCTTTATAATTTTTATCTTTAGATGATTATTGCTGAATTGAAGAAGTTACTGTCAAAAGTAAGCAAGGAAGGTTTAGAGGTATTTTAATGTTTGTTGTTGATGATGTTGATGAGCATTACTTGTTAGTAGTTGCTACTACCCCACTGATGAATCTTGTTGATGGAAGTTTCTTTTTCAATAAAAACTTTGTCTTTATCCTTTCATATGCACATTGTGTAATGCCATGCATTATTGTTGACAGGACAATGAAGTAGATGATGCTCGTTTAGTAGATACATGTTTACCTGCATTAAAGAAAGAATTGCATTTGAACCTATGCAAAATTGATTCGGCAGTGTATGTCTTATAGTTGTTTCTTTTTAGAGATAAAGAACCCATGAGTAATATAACCCACAGTGTTGTTAATTGAATCTCTTTAACATAAAGTCATGAGAATAAATAAAATCTTTCTTGCAGAGAATCATTACTTGGGAGGATTACATGTTACAAATCATCAATAGCATCATTGGAAGAAAGACTTGCGGCTTCTTCTGCGGTAAAGTTAATACTTTTCTTTCTATTACTTATTGCACATAAATTGTATTGCATAAATGTCAAATGAAAGGTGCAGCACTTAAGCGTATTTCCTATGATAAGCGCTGCCCTCCACTCCAATAGGCACCACACCTGTAATATTCCCCATGCTAGAAAAACAATAAAAGTGACAATCTTAATCATAGTTCGGACCCCTCCCCCTTCATAAAGGGGGGCAGTCTGAGATTTTCAAATTTCAAACTAATGGGGGGGAGTATCAAAAATTTTTCTAGAAAGGGGTGGGTACTTCAAACTGGGGGGGGAA
>JANSTP010266382.1:0-10774 GCA_025330745.1 Cladonema radiatum | reverse complement strand
ATTTATTTATTTTTTCCATTTTGACAAAAATCAACCTAGTCCAATGCTTCATTTGCGTCCCCCTCGATCCGCCCCTGCATTAGACCGAATATTTTTTTCTGTTAATGTTTTAAAAATCCTGTATCTCCCGCTAGCTGAAGAAATATTAGCTTTACAGTTGTATATCATCTTTTATGTTAGATGCGAATGAATGCACAACCAAACCATGCCGCTGTGTCAATGGCCATGGTGGATGTTCTGTAACATGTACAAACACACCTGGAAGTTATAACTGCTTTTGTAATGCTGGCTTTCAATTAGCATTTGACCAAAAGACTTGCCTTGGTAATGAATGATTTTACTTATCAACAATCTTTGAAATAAGCGTTACTCTAGCATCTTTTTACTGCCACTTTAGTATCTGCATGGGAATGCAGTAAGCCTCCGAACAGCGGACACCTACAGATCATAACAAAAGTAGCCGCTATTCGGAAGTGTCCGCTTTGTAGAGGTTTTGTTATAAAAATTTAATCGAGAAAAACATGTCCTTTAATTGAAGGTGTACGATGAATAGGATGATTAGTATTCTGAATTTTGACAATTAATGTGGTCAGATCTTTATCCAGAAATATGAGATTTTCAAAAGTTTTTTATAAAATGCCGCTTCACTATATGCCATGGCAAGAGTGTTACCGGTGTCAATACTGACTTTTGTCTTTTAGATATTGATGAATGTAAAATTCCAAACATAAATAAATGTCAGCACAAATGTCTGAACAATCAGGGATCATTTCGTTGCGCTTGCAATGCTGGCTACTATTTAGCTCCCGATAGATACTCTTGCATTGGTAAGTCGAAAACAGCCCCCTCCTCCTGCCCCTTTACGGTTAAATCCACAATATTCAAAGGAATGAAATGAAACAACGCACGAATGTAAAATATCCTGAGAATTTTGGAAAATCAAGTTTCAACACCATTGGATTCCAAAAATTGACATGAAAATTGATGAAATTGTTAAGTAGTAGTTTTAGAATCTAAAGCCATGGGGCCACGTACAGCATTTTGCATGCGCATGCAACAAAACCGTGTTGCACGTTCCTTGCAACAAAAATATTTTGTGGCCCCACTATAGCATAAGCACTGGGAGAAAAACAGTATTCGTTCACTTTATTCAAAATTGATTAAAGACGGAAATATCTATGGCTGCGGGCCACGTTGAATTTTTATTGCATTGCATTGCAGCAAAATTTGTTGCAGAAAGTTTTCCAACATTTGTTTGCTGCGAGGAGCAAATATCTTCTTTGTTGCAAGGACACGCGACGAGTGATATTTTTGTTGCAATAAACGTGAAACATTTTCTTGCTGCGTGCGCATGGAAAATGGTTCACGTGGCCCTGAGGTAAAAAAAATTACGAGCTTTACCCTATTTCTCATATTTTTTTGTCTAGTGAACGCTTTTCAGGGGAAGGAACCGAAAAAAAAAATGAAAACCGTATGGTTCCTTTAAAATTTGCTGAAAAGCCTAATAAAAGATCATTTGCCTAAAAGGGTTTAGGAGAGTATACTTTAAATGTTATTAAGGTTTGACTAAAGTTTGATGAAGATAGACGTTGATTTGAGTGAGAAGAGAAATAAATCAGTTTCTGAATTTTTTGTCTCATTTTTTGTCTCAAGTTGGTATAAAATCAATGTAAAAATTACATTAAGTTCTAATGCATTTTGGTAATGCTAACAAACATATTCTAAAATGTTTGTACTCTTTTGATCAAATAATCACAGGACGTTTTCTCTGATATTTTCGTTCCTTTAGATATCAATGAATGTTCTAACTTAAATGGAGGTTGCAATCACGTTTGCACTAACAAACAGGGAAATTTTTCATGCAGTTGTTACAGTGGATATCGACTCCAACCTAACCAAAGAACATGTCATGGTAAGTGAGAAAAGTTTTTCCTTATTTTCTTTTGTCAGTTCCAATTAATTTTTACATTGATTTATTAACTTATTCTCTGCAACAAGAAATGTTTTCCCTAAAAAGTAATCTAATATATTTATTTTTTCATTTGAATTATCATAGATATTAATGAATGTATGGAAAAAAAGCCCTGTGATAGAAATAATGGCATCTGCAGAAATCTACCTGGCAAATATCAGTGCTCATGCAAATCTGGCTATGCTCTACAGAGTGACACGCAAACATGCGACGGTATGCAAATATTCCATTATAGTTGTGTAAATGGTGCCACCCACCATGGACAGGTGGCAAAAAAAATTTTAGGTCCTAAGATTCTCTGAAATTGCTTTTTCAGCATTTAAATATGGTAATGAGGCCTTAAAAAATCTAAATAAAAAGCCAAGAATAAAACTTTTACAACCAAATAAATGCCGAAAAAGGACCAAATAAAATAGCGATAAAAGTTTTCAGTGGTACAGTATTCCAGAACGCATGCCAGCTATAATAACAAATAAATAGGAAAAGAATTTTCAACTGGAAAGTTATAAAAGAAATATGAAAGTTTTAACTTTTCTCCTCAAATAGTTATAGATTACTTTATAATAAAAACCCAAAATTGAACATGGGACATCAATTCGCCGAATTAATTTTGAACGTTATGTGTATTGAAGAAGGGCATTTTGAATTAGTTTGAAACGTTAAACACATATTTTCAATAAATAAATTTCGAACTTTCAAACAAGTTGACCATTCCATCAGTTACGAAGAACATGGTGTTGTGTCGAACTAATTTAGAACACTATCCACATTGTTTCGATCAATATATTCAGAAGGTTCGAATAAATAATTTATTTCAGAAGTTACAAATAAAGGATGCGTGCTATCAAAAAAGGCTTTTGTTGTGCTGATAAATTAATTGGAAACATTATCCAAATCATGTTGATGAATAGTTTTAGACCGTTCAAGCAAATTCTTTATTTCATAAGCTACAAATTGCAAAGTGTTGTTTCGAAGGACTTTTATCGAGTCAGCGATTTAATTTGGAACATTATCTTTAATGTTTCGATGAAAAAATTCAGAACGTTTGAATAAATTATTTATTGGAATATTACAAATAAAGGTGAGGTGGAGTATCAAACGATTATCGAAAGTGCTATCGAAAGACTTATGTTGTGTGCGAATGAATTAATTGAGAAAATTATCTATATTGTTTTGATGAATAATTTTAGGACATTCAAAAAACTTGTCTATGTCAAAAGTTATATATAAAACAAGGTGGTGTGTTACCAAAGAACTTTTTTGTCAAATTAACAAATCAATTCATCATTATCATTCAATCAATAAATATAACATTTCTAAACAAATTATTTCCTTCAATTTTGGGAGTGCTAATGAGCTTATTGAATTTGAAAATTTTTTTTTCTTGTCAAAGTTTTGAGAAAAAAGAACTTTTTAAAGCTTTATGTTAAAAATGGCATTTCCGAATTGTTATTTTGAAGCAGAAATTTACAAAAGATACTGTAGAGTCTTCCTCACATATCAAAACTTTAGGATGCTTGTTTGAATGTGTGCACTATTTAAGTTTATTCTGTTTGCTGTTTGATGATTCTGTCCTGTTTTTATACCTTTAACATAATGAGTTCTGATTATATTATTTTGCATTTAATTCTATAATTTTTGATATCTAATTTATGATATTGTCTTTGCAATCGAATAATTATACACTGTCAAACTAATTATATATTTTTTCTCATGTTCGGAACTATATACATATGCCCTCTCACTACAGACGTCAAATTTATTAATAGGCGTTTTGAGACTTGCAGTAAGTCATCAAAACTACCAGTTAACTGATGCCATTGCATCAGGTTTTTCAAGTCTTTATGTCCAAATTGTGATTAAATTTGAGGAAGAAAATCCAGTATTCTATTATTTGTATTGGACTAAGCCTTTGTGAATGTTTTGAATACTTTACAGGGAAATTTACTTTCAATTTTTCCTGTCAGATATTAGTAACCTGAAAGTTTACTAGGTATCAAGGAGCATTTTTGAGGCATTTTTGGTTCCACTTGAGGTCTTTGACGTCATAGGTCACGTGATACTAAGAAAGTTTAATATCTTTAGTTCCAAATCAATTTAAGTGGTAAACCTTGGTACACATGTTTTCCAAAATGGAAACAAAATTTTTTCACTTATCCTTTGCCCCAATACTCTCTACTGAGAGAAGTGGCGTCTTAGGTCACGTGACTTTAATAAACACTGGATATTCTAAGTTATATACAACCTTATGTGATGAAACTTGGTACACATGTTAACCAAAAGATAAGAAAAATTTTAGATCTACCCTTTTGCATCAATATCCTCCTGCTGTGGGCCATGATATCATATTCCACTTAATTTTAAGAAAAAATTGACTATCCACAGCTTTAAACAAGTTTATGTCTCGAAACTTTGGATCTACCCTTTGCTTCAATAGCCTCCCTCCCCCCGCTGACGGCTCTTCACATCATTGGCCATGTGCAATTTTTGCGTATGATAACCATAGATCTTTTGACTTTGAAACGCTAGATCAGTTTTTAAGTCTTTGATGTCACCAGTCATATTATAAATCACTTAACATTTTTTATTATATTAAATCAGAAAATGCGCTTGTTTGCATCAAACCAAACTTTTAAGGTATGATGTCGATGACATACTTTTTATTTTGAGTTTTATAACCACTGTTGGTAAGACCTCTAAGGCAGATGACGTCATCGGTCACATTAAAGTAGCTTTCTATAGGTTGAAATATTTCGTACGGCTGGGTAACTAATTCTTGTTTTAATGACTTCATAAGTCGATTAGTATTGTAAACAAAGTCTTTTTGGAATGTGAGGTCGCACACCATAAGCGGGGATGCTTTGAAATCAATTAAAGGTGGTATATCACTAAATCCAAAAATTTTTTCATGAGCCAAATATGAAATCTACTTCAAACTTGGTAGGTATTTTGCTATTGGCATCCTGCATCTTTTAAGGCACATTTGGTTGCAGCAAAGGTCTATGACGTTGTAAGTCACTTGATTTAAAAAAAACTTTAATATCTCCTGCTCTAAACAACCTTACGTGACGGAAGTTAGTATACCTGTTACCCAAATCGTAACAAAAGTTTTGCTCCCACTCTTTGCCTCAATACCCCCTTATGAGAGCCTTTACGTCATAGGTCACGTGATTTTAAAAGAAATTGAATATCTCCAGTTGTAAACAACTTTTAAGGCAATACTCGGTACACCTGTTACCCAAAAGGTAAGAAAAGATTTGGACCACTTTCTTTGCCTCCATACCCCCTACTGAGGGCCCTGGAGTCATAGATCACGTGACTTTTATAAATTCGAATTTTACCAGTTCTAAACAACCTCATGTGACAAAACGTGGTATACTTTTTACCCAAAAGGTATAAAAAGTGTTGTATTCACCCTTTCCCTCAATACTTGCTACTGAGGACCCTGACGTCATAGGCCACGTGATTTTAAGAAAACTTGAATACGTCCAGTACTTATCGTCTCTAGGCAACAAAACTTATTGCCTAAAAAGGAAGGAAAGATTTATTACTCATGCTTGGTCTCAATACTCCCTACTGACGTCATAGGTCAGACAATTTTAAGAAAACCTGAATACGTCCAGTTCTAAATGGCCTTAAATGACGAAAGCTAGTACAGATAGATAGATAGATAGATAGATAGATGGTTAAAATATTTATTCTTTAAATCATTCCAAAAAATTTAAAACCAGTTCACAATGACATGAGCTCGAATATATATTCATTTGTAAATTTCTACAAATAATTACGACATTCAAAATAAATAAGATTGTATAATGAGTCCATTAATATTTGTTTAAGAATGATTAGAAGGAGACTAAAATAGTACCTCAAGGGTAATAAATTATTAAAGCCACCAGTGCACAAATAGTCGAAGGAATTTTTTTAAAATGTAAGTTATACAAAAAAAAAAAAAAAAAGAAAAAAGTATTTTTGTGGTAATTGACAAGCTGCAATATGCGAAAGAAGAAGAAGAAGAAGGAAAAAAAAAAAAAAAAAAGGTTGTGCATATTTTAGTACCTCAAGAAAATGTCTTTTAATCGAAATTGAAAATGTCTTGGTACTTTTATTTTCAGTTATAATACTGTTCCATAACTTAGGAATTTGGAATTGCAAAGAGTTATCACCATACGAAAAATAATTGATTTTCGGAATTTTTGGAAGATTTTGTAATCTGCTATTTCTAGTAGAATGGTTTTTATGAAAAAATTAATTCATAGTTGTAGGCAATTTATCATTGATAAAATCAAATGCCATGGCCATTCTTTTTAAAATCGAAACATGACATGAATTGAGAAAGCCTAGGGAAAGAAACAACGGGGAAGAAGAGTGTCTAGGATTGGAAAACGTCATCACTCGAACACTTTTTTTTTGTATTTTAAATAATTTTTCAAGATTGTTTTTGGAGGTTAAAGACCATACGAGGTTTCCATAAAGTAAATGACGGTAGAATAGAACGTAATATATATTTCTTAGAGCTTCTTTTTGGACATAATGACGAATTTTCGAGATTGCACATAGCTATATATTACAACTTGCTTTCAAGATGACTTAGTTTTCTTATCAAAAACATGTTCTAAAAAGGTATACTAGTAAAAACTAAATGTGATAGCCTAGAAAAAAAAAACACTATATCAATATAATGGAAACACCACTTTAATTTCTTTGCTTTAAAGACCCAGAAGAATACCATTTCCTTTTTTTTTGTCATGATTATTACACTGTAAATTCAATGCTCAATATCTTTGCTCTTTTTTCTTAAAATTTAATCCCCCTTTTAATTTTTATGGTACTCTCCTGATATGGACATTGAAATTTCAAAAAGTAAAGAATTTGCCAAATAATTTATAGCTCTTTAACTTATGCTTGCAATATTCTTTCTCAATTTTCATCCTTCTGTATGTTAAATTTCTTTGTTTTCTAAATGAAGAAGAAATAAGAGGAAATAGATTGCAAACTTCATTGACACATCATCTCTGGTTACTCTTTGGTCTGCGCAATTTAATTGGAACACAGCACCTTGTAGAGAAATAACAGAGCAAAACTGTGTTCTAACATCCTGAAACAAAGCATCAAGCCTACATTTAATTGATATGCAAAAGAGGATGTTATGTTTACTTTGTTCTACATGAATATTGTTCATATAACATTCCTTTTTTTTTTAAACTTTCACAATGAGTTTTGAACATAGTTGCTCAATGTAATGCATACAAGTATGCTCTAGTTAGCAGAACATGCCATTGGTGCATATCACACAAAGATGCAATTAAAAAATTTGGTGTTTTGCTTATTCATTTTGGTGATGGTAGACTTTTGGTTAAGTGAACTTCATTGTAAAGCAATTTTATTTTCTGCAATCGGTAGGTGAAAGGAGTGTTATTGCAAAGTGCGTATGAAGTTTTGCAGTTGAGGTACCACTTGGGGAGCTGATTAGTAGGAAAGTAAGAGTTCTGGGCCAGGACGAAGGTGAGTAAGACATGCCAGAACTCCCGTTGTGTCTCTGTTGAAATGATTCCTGCTAACAATTCATACTCAGTGCTACTTGAATGATTTTCCTTATCATTGAGCGTCTTGTCTAACCGGTTTTATACGCTTAGAGAACCAATCAGATTTTAGGATTTTTCTCAACAGGTTTCTTTTTTAAAAACTCTCTATTCAACATATTTTGAAAGGCAAACCAAACAAACTAGAATTAATGGATTAAAAAAATATTTCACCACCACCACGACCGCCCTCACCACTTCCTCTTCCTCCACCACTACACGTTTTTTTTTTATAAGAATAGTGTTTTTTTCTGTCATCATGAATATTCTTAACTTTTTAGGCAAAATCATCTTATTTTATTCTTAACTTTTTCTTAACACTGTTACCGGAATAATAATGTAATAATGTCCGTAAGATATTTTGATGATGAGAAAGAGGAGGATGTAAAAAGACTTAAAGTAACTCTGGTGTAACATATTTGATAGATAATGGGAATAAAAGGTACAATTTTAGCTCATAAACCATTCTTAAATACAGTTTTCTTAACTTTTTCAACCGAGTGTTAAGATGAGCATTTTCTTAGCTTATTCTTAATTTTTTGCCCAATTTCATCCTGAATATTCTTATAGAGTATATTCTTATAAAAAACAAGCGTGTACCACCTCCTCTCTCCTCCACCACAACCCCCACCTCCACCTCCTCCACCAACTCCTCCACCACCTTTTTCTCCTCCTGATGTTTTTTAGATTTTTATTAAGAATGACAGTAATATTATATATTTACAGCACTAAACAAGTACATCTTTTAATTGTTTGATAAAGTATTTATTCTCTAGTCTTGCCACATGGGAAATTGCTTTTGTGATATCTAGTAAGGACAAAATGTCTTCAATGTCCCTGAAGCTGTATCGTTGATGTAGCAATTCACCGTCTATCGTACCTCCTTAAAACATGAGTGCGAGCGGAGTCTTTGTTATATTGAGCGATATTGTATCTAGATAAGCTAGATTATCGTAGATTTGTCTATAGGTATTATCACATTCATTTTGAATTGAAAGAAACCCACTCGCATCCTGCTCCATACGCTGCATATCCTTGTCGCCATTCAAAAACCTTAACAAATAATCCATTTGTTAAGGTTTTTCAAGGTATAAGCTTTATCAAGGTATGGAGTGCCATAAACTGTATAGGACTGCGGACTTTTCCAGTTTTCTAAAGTATGTAAGATGTTGCATTCACCAATGCACCTATGTCGTGGAATTCCTTTCCTTGCAGATTGATTTATGGTTTGAATGTCTTTGAACTCGGTATCAATAATAGCATTGTATGAAAATAACAATTCTTTGGTCATGCTCAATAGCGAGTAATTGCACGCTTCAATAAGTTTGTCAGAAGAATCTATAATGCTGAATGTGGTCTATTACTGGTGGCGGTGATGGTGGTAAAATATATCTGTAAAATGGGGAATGCGGTTTTGCGGTACGGTCTGCGGTTCATGCGGTTTACACGCGGTTCACATGCGGTTCGTATACGGTTTTGCTGTAAAATGCAGTCTGAATGCAGATTTAGATATTTCCTTAGATATTTGCTGATTTTTTTAATTTTTTTTTTATAATCACTATTATTAATAGCGCAACGTCAGACTTTTTCACTTACTAAGATAAATTTTACGCTACAAAAGTTCCAAGGCAAAACTCATTTACGTCACAAAACGTCAATGGCCAAACTAACAAAGAAAACCTTTACCATTAATCATTGTTTTGATCATTAATCGTTTGAACTGGTTTTAAAAAAAATGTAGATAAACATTTTTTATAATTACGTAACAAATTAATTAAAAGATAGTGACTTTAAATTATTGAACTGTGAAGAAGTAATTACATTTTATTATGTTTTGGATTATTTTCTGTGATACACCATAACGCATTAAATTAATAACAACAGCGATTATATAAACGATATAAATAAGGAAAATTGTTAAGAAATTCGAAAGGAAATAAACTATGCCACTTTAGCTAACCGAACTTGATGCATATATGGCCCATGTCTTTGTAATGTTTTTTGGTCAATTTTTCTTTCCGTTCCGTTACGATTTTTTCTTTCCGTTCTTGATGTCTTAATTATGAAAATTTCAAAACCCTTAAAGGTACGTTATTGCCGAAAATTTTATACGAATTTTGAACAAACAAAAAGATGATGAAGATTGTAATTTGTCCCAAGGAACTAAAAATTATTCCGACTTCGAGATAGCGAAAAGTTCGAGATAGCCGAGTTTGAGATAGCGCAACAGATTTCTGTTAGCGAGATTCTAAATGCTGACGTGACCAAACTTTTTTTTCGAGATAGCGGGACTGCACTGTATTGAAAAAAAGTTTCAGCGGGAATGTAGCTACTTTTAATTCTAAAACCAAAGATAAGACCAATTGTTAACTTTTGGAAATAAAAATTAAACGGCATAAACTAAAGCGTACTTTAAAACCATGACAACTAATAGCGTATCACGAAAATGCTTTGAATGTTTAGAATTAATAGTATTGCATGAACCTTTTATTTGCATGGACTTCGCTAGCAGACCTACACAACTCTTAGGAGTGTATTATTTGCACCTATTACTGTTGCAGCATGATTGCAGAAAATGTCACAAAGTCTTGATAGCAAGACCAATACTTTGCGTTTCCTGACCAAACTTAGTAAAAACAATCTAAAACATGTGTCAGGCATCCCCGAGCCTTGATTTATTGGTGAGAAATCGCGCAGCGATCTGGGACTGCGCTAGCAGGCCAATACGACGCTGCTTCGCAGCTAGTTTTAAATTATTTCTTTAACGTTAAGAAAGAAAAAATAGAATTTTCGCGCTTCGATTTATTACGCAATTGTAACAGAAAATTTCTGACCAACAGAAAAAAATTTTTCCGAAAAAAGTTACCTATATAATAGAAAAGAAAAAAGACTATTGATTTATTATTAATATTTATTATTTATTATTATATAAAAAAGAGAAACAAGAGAAAGGTTTGTTCTTGAAAAATATTTTTGTCTTATCTACTAACCCTATCTGTTTACTGGAGGGGGGGGTCCAGTGAGTAGTAGGAAAAGGCCGGTTCTACGCCACTTAAATATTCTGTTTGATCTTGCCGCCTCTACCGCGATAGGTATGCGCAAGGAGAGCTTCTTTGGTTCGATCTTGCTTCTACTGCGATAGGCATTCTCAGTGGGGGGTCTACTTAGGTGTTGGTTTCGTGCGAAACCACTGAAGCGTGAAACGCAAAGTGAGTAACCC
>JANSTP010266371.1:0-10778 GCA_025330745.1 Cladonema radiatum | reverse complement strand
TCTGTATTTAGTTAATGTCTGACTTAATATTCAACCTTTTTTAATACCAATAGATACCTCGAATCAATTAGATTATGTTTTAAATCAATGGCAAAGAATTTATCTTACATATGTTGAATTAAATACCTAGAATTCTTTTCTAAAAATTAGCTGAATTTTTTTTAATGATTACCTTTTCTCATGACCGTGAACTGATATAATGTGGCGTTTAGATACTAACAATGAAATTGCTTCTTTTTCAATATGTTCATCTTCTTTTTGCAACGGAACACCTAATCAAAAAACAATTATATTTAAGAAGCGTTTCTATAAATTGAACGTTAAAACTAAAATTCAAAAAAGGAGATGATAATGCTCTAGTAAATACATTTCGTCAGATTAATAGTAGGAAAGTCATTTTGAACTGAGAAGGCTCTAATGAAATTCTTTGTCTCAAGCCGGGGTCATTAATTTTTTCCAAACTTCTTTTAAACAAAGGCTCTGAAAGTCATCTTAGGATTAGTGCATTCCCCAATTCGTCTCAGATTGTAAAGCGTAGAAAGCATCTTGATTGACTAGGATCAATGTTGACAACAGTAAAAACTCTTTAACATACCGTACAAGTCATTTTCCCTTCTTTAAAAACTTGCTTAGAATAAAAGGTACAACTAAAAGTTCAAAAGGTTCTACACCTGTTAGTAGACCGAAGGAAGCTTTTTCTTTCCGAAATATTTGTTCTGATTCTTTGTCAAAAATGAGTTTTGTATTGAGTGATTGTTCTTCGGGTTTCAACTTCTTGTTGCTATTAGCCTTCCACAACTTTTTATTTATCAAATATACCAACGATTGGTTATGAGAATATTGGCGTGTCTTTACATAGTCCCCCTCTTCTATCAAAATCTTGTTTTCTTCTGATCGTATCATGTTTCCTATTAGGCGAAACTTTGTTGAATTCAACCCCAACATTAAGGGTGTTTGTTCACCAGTCATATTTTGTGTTTCGTAAATGAAAAGTCTTGATGCCGTATGATATATTTTAAAGCCACCTTTAAACAAAAATCTATTCATTATTTTGATGACATAATTGAAATATAAATACAAAACACTAACTGTAGACTGGGTCTACAACCTACTTTATGACATAGGAAGTTCTGGAAGTTAGAGAAAAGTAGTCTAATTAGTCTATAGACAAGAAATTATAGTTAGTATTTTGTTGAATACTAATATCAAAATCCAAATTATTGCTTTCAAGGACCTAGTAACTTATTCTTATTGCAAAGTTTAATTTCAAGTTTATGCTTCATCTTTAAGATTTTGGTGCATCAGCAAGTAGAGAAGAGATATAAGTATATCTCAGCCAACATTCAGTCTCAAAGAATATCAAAGTTTGATCGCAAAAAGCTGATAAACTGCTCTCTGTACAAAAATCAAAACCTTTCTGAAGTAGCTTTGAGTTTTGAAACTGATTTCACTTGCTTAAAAAAGTGAATAAATAAACATTTACAACCTTCTCCTGTATCACTGAGAGTCACTTCTTTTATTATCTTGTTGTTCACAATGTCTCTGGTACTTGTTGTCACGTTCTGGTGTGCTAGATCGATCATAATTTTTGTTGGTTTGAATGTAGGGAAGCTGGCAATATTTCGAGCTATGTGTGTGACTTTTATGCAAATCTTCGATCCAATGTAATATCTCCGAAACTATATTAATAGGGTTTGAATCCATCAGCAATTTCAGGGGCGAGGGAAGTGGGGGGGCAAGAGGGCCCTTGCACACACACACCCACACCTCCAATAAGTTTTCAAGATTTCTTCTTCTTTTTAATTGTAAAAACGAAACATATGTTTCCTTTCCTTTGAAGAGAAAATATTTCAGAGAATAATATAAAGCCATTTTACAGTAAAATAAACTATCTATCTATGTGCTATAACTGAGGATGATAATGCAATATTATCACCAAACGTTTTGCAAGGAAAATTCCTTCTCAATGTAAATTTACGGATTCTCAATGTATTCGAAACAGCCATTTTTTGTTTGCTTACATTTGAATTGGCAGAAAAGTACTGTTGATTCTCACTAATTCAAATCCTAAGGAGAAAGGTTATTGCTTAAATTATAGAGAGATTAAAATCGTAGAAAGTTTCCTTTATTAAATTTTGCAGTTTGAAGGGTAAAAACTTGGACTTCCTCTTCGATTACTCCAACAAAGCTTTAAATTTTTCTCCACTTTTTAATGTATAGAAACTGGTTTAGCCTTTTTGAGCTAAGAAATAAGCTCCCAGTTCGTCAAGATTGATAATATAGACATGTATTGGGACATTTGAATCAAAACTTGAACTTCGAAAAGTAATTCGGAAGTATCAACAGTTAGTTAGCATTCAAAATTTGAATTACGGTGAGGAATTTGCCGAAGGGGCCTGAAAGTTTTTTTGAACTACAGAGGTTTTGGGATTACAGGGATTCAAACAATAGCTAGAAAGTAATTATAAGATTTTCTTATGGCAAATTGGTGCTGACTGGGAATTATTCGAATAATAGAAAGATTCAAAAAATAGATATTTTAATCTCCACTGCAGAATTTTTTATGGGAACTTGCCTTCCACTTTTGGTGTAAATATGTTTTGAAACGCGTTTTACAGCATTCTAGGGCTTCTTATTTTTGAAAACTTTCTTGACTGCAGACGCAACCATGCTGCGCCCTCGGTATATTCTCTTGGGTACTTCTCAATATATTGCCATATATATTGCCAATATATTGCCTTAAAACACATTTCCTTCCCTCGCCCCTGCATTTTAATTGAGTTTACCGATCATACAGAGTGGTCGCTAGAAAAGCGGAAAATTTGTCAAACAGCTATTAAAATCTATTATAAGCTATTGATATTAAAATCATGCATTTTATTCATGATCTCATCTGACATTCAAATTTTCCGCTTTTCTAGCGACCACCCTGTATATTGACATTATGACATATTGACATTAATCTCTTTCTTACTTGCAGGACGCAAAAAACCTCTCGACTCAAATTAACCAATATTAGAGACTACGTCAAATTAACAAATATACACTGCATATTCAAAAACCTAACTTTAAGTTTAAGTTAAAAATTTCAAAAGTAAATTTAATAGCTGCGTTCAAAGTTCAGTTAAAAAGTTAATTTCAAAAAATTTGGGAAAAACTTTGGGCAACCAATTATGGAAAACTTCGAGAGAATAAAAAAGATTAGTAATGTGTACATACATAAAATACAACATAATTACTCCCATGCTCGTCAGTGAGCATTTTCCTTGAGTCATGTTGCAAGCATTCAGAGTAATGTTCTTTCATACTGGTAATTTTTATAAAGATTTCACTTCTTATGAAAATTTTCAACTCGTGGACGTCTTTATTGCAACCAGGGCTTTCGAACATCAATTCCAATACTGAGGTCTCACTAAAATAAAACGTGGCAGGTAACAGCAGTATTTGTTGAGTTAAAGTCTCAAAAACAGACATTTTTGAATCAGCAGCATTGGTGACTTTCTACCGATCAAGGTGTCACTGGTTTGGCTATAATTTAGGACGTTTTTTTAGTTACGGTACGACGTACGCTCCTGCCGAAAATTTGATTTCACGATTCGATAGAGTTCCAAATAATTCAAATTATAGCTACATTTTGAATATCATTGAACATTTCCCATTATAACTCCGCCTAGTTGTAAAATTATTGATTTTCAAAGTTGCTTAAAGGGCCTTATTTGTTTGTTTACATTTGTAAATGAATTAACTTTTTTTTATTTGCATCTCTTCTAATTTTCCTTAAAATCTGGCCCACTGCACGAAGGTGCCCTTTTAGTGGGCCCAAAGCATATAATTGTGTATATAACAAATTTTAGTGTTAAAAATAAAATTCATTCATTCATTCCTGAAAAGATCATTGGAATATTCCTCTCTAAATAATGCACCTTTTTGGATCAAATTTTCACAATAGACAAAAATTCGATTTTCTTTTGAATAATAAAACTTTCGGCAAGCATGTACCATCAAGAATGAAAAAGGATCAAAAAAGTATGAAATTTTTGTTACCCATTAACATGGTTGAGAGCAGTTTCATTGATTAGGTCACATTGTGGATCCGACGACCTGGTGAAATTAATCACAATAGCTTTAATTTGAATAAATTCATCTGCAGAATTCACCATTACGACCATAACTTTAGCATCGTCATCAATACCAAAATCACCCATCTATTGATATAATGCTGGTATAACTATTTTATTCTGAAAACTATTCAGATAGGGGAGGGGGTTAACAGTTTCGTTTTAATAAAAATCGTCATGAAAAAATATTAACTTTTAAGGTATGACCTTTAATAAAATTTACTAATATATATTTAGTGACAAAAATCATGGCCAAATGAGCTCTATACTATTATAGCAATCAATCTTTTGCCTATCAGTATCAATACAGGACAAAATGGCCAGTATTTTGTGTTTATTTCTCCGTCACAATTTGTGCGACGAATCGATGCACAAATTGGATAAATTCGGTTGCCATAATTTAAATTCTATCAGTAAAAATCCCAGGAAGTATTTTCACAATATATAGAGCATTTTTTCAAAAAACGAATGCCTTTCGCTTGAAATTTGAATCTAACTCCTTTCTTGCTTTTTTCCTTAGTTGTTTTCTTTTTCCAATGAAAAGTGTATAGTGGTAATAAAAACACGTGGCTTGATGCTTAGACAAAATGTTGGGAAATAAAGCAAAATAGTTTTTAAACTGAAAATACTATCTGGAATCAAACAAAATACCTCTACCTTCCACTGTTCAACAATATTTAGCCTATTGTGAATTTAGAGTATACTTGAAGCTAGAGTGACTTGATATGTGATTTTATCCGTTTAAAAAATTTATCAATTTTATTGTCGAAATTTTTTTCTGTGATTTTGTGTTTAAACTAATGCAAAAAAAATTTTTTTTTCAAAAAGACAATCCAATTTACTCGCCTTGTAGTTTATGCTTCAAACTAACCATCCTATATAGACCTACTTTTCAACAAATATAATTATGCTATCATGATACCTTGTATTGTATTTCCATCTCATCTGTGTGTTCTCCAAAATGTTTGATTGCATAGTAATGTTTGGTTGTGTTATGTTGTGTGATTTCTCTGTTAACAACACCTCCAAGCTCTTCTACATTTGTTATGAATAACTGTTTTCTCAAATGAACATCGCCTGAAGGCGTTTGTACCATAGGAAAAATTTCGTTGAATTGGTTTTTTCCATTATATATATGTCGTGCTTTCACAGTAAGGTTTCCACCAATTTCTACAGTGTTATTTGATGACGCTGATAGGTTGAAACGTTCTGAAAATATGAGAATATATAAAAATCTCTATAAAGAGGACTAATCGGAAATGGTAAAATTGCCTCTTTTAGATAGTTTTCTGCTATGTATAGGTATATCATAAGAGTTTGACTATCAACATTTCTCAAGAAAAGTGTGTCCATGGTGGATAGGTGTCCGCCAAATGGAATGATCATTCATCCCTTGTCCAGCGACTCTATGAAAGAACTCTTATTAATAGATTTTTACGAGAACAAATGATTGGGTATAAGTGTATAACTCATTTGAAATAGGAAATACTCTAAAAAGAGCGTCAAATTTTGGTAAAAGAACTGTTGTGATGACTCTCTGTTTCGCTTACTGCAAAAAAAGAGAGAAACTTATCTTCAGCGGTGGTGCACTCATAATCAAATAATTGCCTCCAAATGTATTGGTCGATAAAAGGGGAAAAATTCATTCTCAAAAATGATATTTTTGTTTAGGAATGTTCTAACATTGTCTTGATCAATCATTCATCGTCTTTTTTTGCTTGAACTTATGGAACTATTTTGGTTAAACCTTTTCCTTTCTGATGAATGATGTTGAGCAAGTAGGTGCAAGTCATTGATGGTGTTTTTATATAAATCCCTGTTTCAGTGGCTTTTGTACGGCCCTGAGCACTAATGCCCTAATCTTTATATTATTTTAATTTTAGAAACTTGTTATCCCTGTCGAAAATGCTCTAGAAGTTTAACAGGGCTTACTAAAAGTCATCAAGTTTTGAGCACTCCACTGGGTAACTGAGACAAGGGTTCATTCAAAGGCTGGATAAATAAAAAAATACATACCCTGTCGATAGACAAATTTAAAAGAACAGTCTTTTGCTATAACATCGCTGGTCTTGACAAGTTTCAAATCTTTTGTCACCTTGCACATATAACCACCATGCTTTAATCCTTTGATTGCTACGGTGTTTTCTTGAAAAAGATTCGGTATAATGGTCCAAGCAGATAGTACTTTGTCAGGAAAAACCCACATGACAACTTTATTTCCTGTATCCTCTTGAAAACATAGCTCTGGAAAACTAAGTACGCAAATCTTTGTATACTCTTTTCCTTTATACACCACTACAAACAAAAAATAAAGATCTGTCACTTTAAACCATACTAAATATTTATTAGACTTTGAGAATGCTTGAAAGTGATTGCCATAAGAAATTCGCTGATCAACTATACCAAACATAAATTTCAAACTGCCTAGACTGATATGCTGGCAGAATGTTTTACCAGAAAGTATATGGCTATTATATAAAATCAACCTTATGGTTAACTTGAATTTTTGTTTTAAACAAAATCTAAACCCTCTAGAAAGTCCCCTCCCACCATATGTCAAGAGTTTCTAGCACCAGCAATAAAAAGTTCCAAGCATATACTTCAATCGCTCTTACAAATTTCTGTATAATTTTCATAGAAAGGTTTTTGTGGTAAGAAAATAAGCCTGTGATAAGTAGATAAGCCTGTGATAAGTAGATAAGTCTGTGATAAGTTGATAAGCCTGTGATAAGTTGATAAGCCTGTGATAAGTTGATAAGCCTGTGATAAGTAGATAAGCCTGTGATAAGTAGATAAGCCTGTGATAAGTAGATAAGCCTGTGATAAGAAGACGTAAATGCCGCAATAGATGAAGTAGCGAAGCTCTACACAGTCTAAGTCCGATAAGTGGAGCTCGGATAAGTGAAACTCTCATTAAGTGGAACCAATATTTCCCGCCCCTTGGATATGCTTTCCTCAAAATTTCCATTGGCCAAGTGGAACTTTCGATAAGTGTTTCTGTAAAACGAAATTATTTATACTACCTTTATAAACGCCACAAAAAAGCATGTTGCAGGTTATAGCTAAAGTAAAGTTCGATTCAAGTCAGCGGGAATGTTTTCGATTGCGTTGAAACCCTTTTCTTCCATTTTGTGAAATATTGGTTGAGAATGACAAGATAATTTGTTCCAAATAGATCCGTCAAATGTAAAAGCTTTTTACCACCATAGAGCTTTTTACTGAGGTTAGAATGTTCATTTTCTAATCATCTAAGATTTTGCTAAATCGCGTGCCTAACGTGGCTTGCTTGCACAACGTGCCTTGCGTGCCCTGAGTGCCCTTGGGTGCCTTTACGTGCCTTTACGTGTCTTACGTGCCCTACTTACGTGCCCTGATTTTATTTGCGACCACTTCATTACATGAGAGTGCACCGATGATGTGTGTAGGCATGTCCACAAGGTTGAACCATGCTGGCAGGATAAAAAGCAATGCACAATATGCCCATTATAAAAAAATAGACAGTAATTCGCAAAATAGTTTCGAAATAAACTATTGTCAGCTCGAAATATTATAAATTTTCTGAAAAATATAAGAGTGTAGTCTAGGAAGAAGTTTGAATTAGTTACTTGTAGTTAAGTAGAGCTTTCCCATTCTAAATCTCATGTCCAATTGTTTTGCGACATGGATTGTAAACTCCATGAAGAATATTCAATATGTTGTCGTTACTGTCTAATACAGGGTGTCCCAAAAAAAGTTTACCGAGAACTTTAAAAACAAATTTTTGAAGAACTGTGAATAACCGTCAATAAACTTTACCTTCCCAAAATACTTTGAAGATTTTTCTTTCTTTTAAAGAAAAAATTCTTTTAATTGGCCTTTAGATAATTGCTAATTAGCATTTTAAGTAATTAAATTTGCTTTTCAAAAAGTGCGAGATATAATTTATCTTAAAGAAGTGGATACAGAGGAGCTAAAACCATGTTTCCATTATACCGGATAGCTTTCGTACTGTTATGAAAATTATATCGGATAGGCCTCTTCTGTTTCCATTTATGACGATAAATTCGTTATGGTTTTCATAGCGGTTAGATTTCACAACTCAACGATTTTGAAAGTGGTATAAAACATATCGGATAGCTTTTTAACCTTTAGTGCTCGCACCATTTTCTATGTTCAGGACCAGCACGCGTGCCGTTTTTTAGAAAAAACTATACTCTAGAAAAATTGCAGTAATTGAATAAGTACTCAACCTAATTACAAAAATAAACCCATTTTGAAAACCTCTTTTAATTATCTACAATATGTTATAAAGTATACATCTTGGATATGAATTGCTGTGAAAAAATTCCCAGCTCAAATCAAGCAAAAAAAATTCCATATTTTCGTAAGTCATTTTTTCAGTACGTTTGAAAACAGTAGTGATCAATTTTCCAATTCGCGCAGATATACCTGAAAAAATGATCTAATTCCATGTTTATAGTCACCACTCTATTCTTCGAAAGTTTTGATACAATCGAGAGTCTACAAATGTCAGTATTTAATGTAAAGTTTGGGCCAAATTTGACTTTCGGTGAGGGCGGTGATAACCGTATCGTATTAACAAATGTTTATATCAATTTCACCAAGAATATCCATCAGATATTAAACTAACTACTGAAAAACATCCATATATATCATCAGCACATACTAATCCAAAAACTTGAATGAAATATGTCGTTAATTAGTTCTAAATACACCAGCTTTTGACAGGAACTGAAAATTGCAATTCCAGGAACGGGAGAGATTTGGCTGAAGCAAGAAAAGTCTTTTCTGGAAGCACAAAATATTACTTTCTTATCCAAACTTCTTTTCAGCTTCAATATGATAGGTTAAATGCTTTGACAACTCTTTTCAGTCGTATTGTATGCTTTTATAACTGACTAAGGACTGGCAAACATTGGAAAAGTGGCCAAGGTCAAGCTGCATCCTCCCCATGTGCTCGTCAAAAACAAAATCTCACTTTTTGAAAGTTTAGTTCTCATTCTGTTTGTGTGGTCTTACCTAAAGTACACATTTTTCTGAAAGATATTCCCGTATAGATCGTAGAAGTGGAGTGCAACTCAACTCTATCAGACTATATTTTACCTAAAGTTCCCATATATCAAAAAACGTATACATACGTCCGTCGTATATAGCAAAAACGTACATATACGTCCGTCGCGCACAAAAGGTTAAAACGGTATGAAAAACATAGCGTTGTAATGGAAACACTTGTCGGAAAAATGTTATTGTGATATTACTAATGTCAAGGCATGAAAGGTGAATAGTCATCACAGAAAACTGCTTGTATTAACGAATTGCTTAAGACTTTGAGTCCTTCATTTACATTAATGCAATCTTTCTGGGATTTTCTTTTGTTCTATAAAAAATTAATCAAGAAGAAAAAGTTCAACATAACTCAAAAAAAAAAGCTAGCCAACAAACTAGCTAGCTCACGGTGATTTATCTTTGAAAAAATTTTATGATATATTTTTTTCCAGAGGAATTGAAAGAAAATTTTCAATCTTTGAATCTGAGTTTCTGAATCTACTTAAAATTTCTTTATGAAATGAATGTCGAAAAACATCTTATTTGAACAAGTATAGTCAATTAAACCGTTGTAATGGAAACACCTTTTGTTATACAACGTTGTAAAACGCATTCTGTTTCCATTATAGCGGTTAGTTTTCACAACGTTGTAAAAAGCTAACCGATACAATGGAAACATGGTGTAAGAGAGTGTATCGTTAATGAATTGATATGCGAAGAAAACTAGGGATAATTCGGCAAGCAATGTTCTCTGTGAGGAGGAAAATGAATGTAAGCGTCAATCGAAATGGTGGATATGTCAAAGTAAATGCCAGAAGCAATTAAATTAATTCAATTTTCATTTTTACTCATTTCACCGACCTGTAATTATTGTTATCTCGCACTTTCTAATTTTGGTATTTACTAACTTTAAATGCTAATTGCTAATTATATAATAACTAATTAAAGCTACTTTTTTTACCCTGTACTAAGAAGGCACAAAAACATTTTAGAGGCAAAACTTTAGCCCAAGTCACACGAGAGATTAATATATTAAACTGATTGATATATTAATCAAGCAATATATTAATCTCCTGTGACTACGAGAGATTCATATATTAATCAAAATATTAATCTCAAAATATTAATATGTATGACTACGGTTGGTTGATCAATATGTAATAGGATTCATAAAATCATTAATATTTCCACTGAGAATATCAAAAGTGTATTAATGAGGCCTGTCAGACGAGCAGATTAATATATCAATCAGATTAATATTTTACAACATACGAATCGTTTGGATTCATATTTTGAGATTAATATTTTTAATGAGAGGAGGTTCAATATCACCGTAGTCAGATAAGAGATTAATATATTGATCAGATTAATATATTGATCTAGATTAACATATTAATCTCGTGTGACTTCGGCTACTCTTATGTAAATTGATATTTTACTTCAAAATTACAATTTGAAACTCTGGGTAAACTTTTTTGGGGACACCCTGTATATCGTTTTTATTATTTGACCAATGCTCTTCATGTTATGCCGGGTTTAATGTATTTGAAACTAATAAAAACGTTTCCAGCTAAGAACAGTAACTGGAGATTTGAGGCCACATTTTATGTCAGA
>JANSTP010266370.1:0-20222 GCA_025330745.1 Cladonema radiatum | reverse complement strand
CTTGATAAAGTGCGCGAGCGTTTCGCTTTAAAAGCGAGTATTTTTGAACTCTGCGAAGGAGAGTTTTGTGGAATTTCATCATCAATAAATGTCACTTTTCTTGATTTAGTTGATATATTGTCAAGCATATCGGTATCTGTTATTTCAAATCCAGGATTGTCTTCTGACGTCACCGTTATGATAATATTGTTTTTGCCTTGGTAAAGCTTATAAATGAGAAAGAAATGAAGCAAGTAGTATGTATCAAATCACGGCCGTTGTTAAATATGTTGATATTTTCTAAACAACGTTTTATCATAACAAACTAAGCATGTGAAATACAGCGATTTTAATCAGAAACCAGTTTATAAGAAACTTAGAAGCAGGCATGCCAAAAATTTATAAACTTTTGGAACTAGGAAAATATGACCAATTTTTGTTAAGAAACGTTTTCGCAGACGCTCACTATCAAATTACTTTGAAGGTAGGAATACATGACAAAAAAGGCTCTGGAAGCAAATTTAGGCATTGACTAAGAAACGTTTGGAACTAGGCCTGGTGCTTGGTTTTTTATCAAAAAAACGTGTAGTTAAATGGTCTGTTATCTTCAAAATTATATGCCAGAAGTTTCTTAGGGACTTTTGCAGCGTGTTTTTGCAACGTAAGAAGCGTGTTAACAATAGCTTTTATAACATTAGCCAATAGCCTTCCACCATCAAAATAGAAAGTGGCTAATATCACCGACATAAAGCACATTTTCTTGGCTATTGATATTGCTAAAAGTTGATTTCCTACTGGAAGGTTTCTTATAACTGAAATTAACTCTCGCAGTGTGCTGCACCTTCAAATTAACCTAAATTTGACTGTCAAAAATTACAGGAAAGAAGGTCACAAGTCATTGTAGCATTGCGCTTAGGTCGCAATGGAAAGGAAATTTAAATTATTTCTTCACTTTGTCGAAACAATGCTCCTGGGGACTTCCTACTGGGGTCGTCTCTCTGACCTTGTCTTTTAATTTTTCTTGTTCTAAAACAGGGCCGGCGACGCAATTTAAAAGTGGAGGGGCCAAAAGAAATTCGGCGAAATTTTTTTTGAAGATATATGCCTTCGATTAATAACGGTAAAAGACATGGCCTAGTAGAATGTGCACAAATGTACACTCTTTTTCAAAATACTTCACAAATTTTTGTGTTTGACTGTCATAAGGTAACATTAACTTCTGTCAAGCTACTTATTCATACAGCATACTTTAACATAGTCCATAGCTACTTACAAGCTTAAAAGACAGACTGTGATTAAGTCGAGCAGTAAACAGTTTTCTGGTCATTAACGATCGAAGCCAACCTCTAAAACAGGTTTTTCTATGACTATACCATACCACCAAGTCTTTTTTAAAAGAGAGGATATGTTCAGTAAATTTGTAATGAAAAAAGGTATTGAGAACTATTGTCTTTTCAAATTTCAAAAAAATTGAAACTAAGATGAAGTTTGAAGTTTATTAGAAAGGTATTATGGAAAAATGAAAATTGATTGCTCTGGAGCATAAGAATTGGCGGCATTTAGAATAAAGAGCTGGATAAAGAGCTTAATGGCTTAGAATATTCCCTTGACTTATGCATAGTACAATTGAAATACAAAGTTCCTGAAGAACATATATTTCAAAAGTATATTTAATTTACTTACAACCAAAATTCAAACTTCTTATTATAATCTGCAAGTTGATTCTCAAAAGTAAGTTTCTGTAAGATTTTCTCCATAGTCAAGCAGCAAAAAACATAGCTTAATGAATAATGAAAATCATTTGTCTGCTAGTTAAAAGGAATTGGACAAGAATGAACTTCATCTGATGTATATTTGATGAAATGATGATGCATAAATATATGCTTAAGAGTCGTCTTATCAGGAAAAACTACAATGATCAAATAAACTTTCAGTAAAAAAATTTGGTCTGCAAAAAAGGGGGGGGGGGCAAGGCCCCCCTGGCCCCCCCCCCCGGTGTCGCCGGCCCTGCTAAAAGTTGCTTAACTTTTAACATGTCTCCTTATTTCCTATATGTTTCCTATGTGTCTACTTGTAAAGAAACTGTAAAGTTCAAAAAGACATTTTACATACAATTGGCGCTTCTTTTTTCTTCTTCATTTGCTTTCTAAAACAAAAATAAATAAAAATAAAGAGTTTAAGGAAACTTTAAGGGATGTTCTTGCTAATTTTTTTAATTCTCTAATTCAAAAGCACTTGCAAAAATATAATTTTAGTAAAACTAGAGAAAAATTTAGTTTTCTCGAAATGGTTAAAACTTGATATGTCGGATGTCCGCGAAAATACAGCGCACCGTATCTCGATAATTAAAAAATTTGATCTTGAAAGTTTTAGGGTTTTTTCAAGTAAAAGAAAAAATATTAATGAGTTCAACCTGAACGCTTTTTTGTATTTTGTTAAAAATACCTTATCGGTTAAAATTTCGTCGGCTTTAAGTGACGAAAATTCAAAAAAAATTCATCGTTTTAAACCGGCAAAATTTTACAGCTGACGAAACTTTTGACCCACGAAATTTTATAACCGACGAAAATTTTTGAGCGACATTGACAATGTCAGTGGACAAAAAGAAGTTGTAATAATTCCAATTGAATTCTACGATCCTCTTAGAAAAAAGTTGTCAAAATTTCTTTTCTCCAATCGGGAACAAATAATGCAAATTAATCTGACTAGTCTCCTATTGTATTTGAAAAACTTTAAACGTAACTAGACTTACTGTCGCCTTCTTTTCATAACATACACCAAAATAATCAACGCCAAAATCATAACAGTCATCAGTCCAAATCCAACAATATGTCCCAATGGTATTTTATCGTCTCCATCTTGAAAAGATTCGGTAGTAGGATTCACAATCGGTATTTCAGTTGATTGGAATATAAATGTTTCTTCTGTAATTTCTTTATTCATTGTTTTTACTTTCATAAATTGATATTTTTTAAAAAACATTTTTTATAAGAAATAAATGTCAGGGGTTTGCACTCTGGGTTGCTTCTGAAATCTAAACACTGCTTATCAGTTGCCTCAAAAAAATCCAGAAAATTTATAGAGCATAAAATAAAGAATAACTGTGCAGAACCATTTTTCGGAAATGGAATATTTAAAACTGACTTTTAGAAGATATTGAATACGTGTTAATTAGCGATCGCTCAAATTTTGACGAAGCCTAAATGTCAAAACTAATTTTTTCGAACGATAGTTCATTCAACTCTTGGTTGGTGTTTTTAATCGATGTTTGGGCCTTTTAAATTGAAATTTCAAAAGATAATATCAGAAGCTACACGTATTTTTTACAAGCAACCGTTTTATAAGCAACAGTACCAAAAATTGGATTTTTCTAAGGAACTTTAGTATTATGTAAAGTTAATCTAAGCAACTTTTTTATGGTAAATTTAAAAAACAGTAAAAATTTTAACAAAAAAGGTTCAATGGGCTTGAATTGAAAATATTGATCAAAATATTAAGCAACCGCTAAGCAACTTTAGTACCAAATTGGAACGTTTTTTGAACCAGCTTTAGTAGCTGGCAAAAAGTAAAGTTGCTTATAAAAAAATACGTGTAGTTGAAGTTTCAAAAATAGACGCAAGAAAAAAAGGGCAATCTTGGTTTTAAGAATGATAAGCTGAAAGAGAAGACTATAAGAATACTGCAAACTAAAAATTTGTTACAAATTTCTTTTGCATCAAAACGATACACGTGAGAATGTGTCACATTTGGAATTCATCGCATTTATAAGTGGTTGCTTTACCGCAATATAAACAAATTACATGGCAAACAAAATAAATTCTGAAGTTAAATGACTTTGTAACATAAATATTATTTACACAAATAGCTGCTATATATAAGCAAGCAGTAATGATAAAGCTTTGTAATGACCATGACTTTTCAGCCTAGCTACTTATGGCTATAATGCCTATGGTTAGACTTTTCAGAGTATTAATGTTTTCATTACCTCAGGTGCTGATTTTAATTTTATCGCCGAAATCTACGCCTTCAGCTATGACCAAATCTGTGGTGAAAAAATCCTTCTGTTTTTAATGTGATGATAGCTTCAAAATGTTAAAATTTGTTTAAATTTGTAAAGAAGTGAACCTCCTAAGCATGTAATACATTTTTAAATGTACTTTGTCATTACGCCCTAACTCCAAATTTCTATGGAACTCTGATTTCGGAATTTATCTCATAATTTCGCATATGCACCAAATGTATGTGTTAATGTCTAAAATACTCAGAAAGATTATGCATAACTACATGAAGGCTATATTAAAGAGGCGCTGTCATGGTTGGTTTTTGTCCTTGATTCCAATTGTATTTGGGCACTGAATATTCAAAGCGAAAATTTTTTTCCTAAAATTGTCTAGTTTTTTGAGATATATCCAAAGACGCTCTTTACCAATTATTATTTTTAGTCTTACGACAATTTGTCGTTTAAAACAAAAAAAGCTATTTTTCAGGACAATGGGTTAAGATTTTTGGCATATATAGAATTAGGTGGTTACTATCAACATCTGCTCCACCTGATTTGTAAAAAACCCAACGATGACAGTGCCTCTTTAGTATTTCTAAAATTAATAGACGAATTTCTCCGTGACGTCAATGTTTACATTTTCGTATGAAGCCAGTCGTTGCTACGACCACCTTGGCAGAGTAAATTATGCCAAGTATAGGCGGTGAGCAGAAGAAAATTAAGTCATTTATCCTCCGCTGTGAGCACATTCTGTCACTGTTTAGAGATGGAGCATGTTTTCCAACGAAGTTTGACATATCACCAATATCAACCAATTTTTTGGTAGGGTGTGTAAAAAAAAAAACAAGCATGGCTGAATTTGAAAAATCTCCAGTAATATCACTTTTTAATAGCTGAAATTTTACAGTATTAAGCTATCATAATTCTATTTCTGATATAATAAACTGTTTATTTAGTAAGCGGTGAAAATTAGCGTCAATGGGCTCTGTTTAAACGTACTAATGAAATCAAACAATACATTGAGCTGACAGACCAGGCCTGTCCATTTCAGACGAAAGATCATTTATGTAGGGTTCCATACACACGTTAATATATTGAGGAGAGTGGCTTTCACTCGTCTAAAATAGCAAATAACTCTATTTGACAATATGCGCTTCAGAAAAGCAATTTAAAACCACACCTCTTAACTCAACCAAGGAGTGTGATGATCTCTCGCCTGGTGATTTTCATAAAGTGAGACCTGCCGAGGGTATACAAGATGTGATAGTTAAAACATGGAAAATATTTCTTCAAAGGCACATGGATAACAAGATCGAACAGTCTCTGCAAGTTAGTTTTAAAAGTTAATGGTAGAAAATTGAGCATTAATCTGAAAGCAGAACGTCTATGAAAGTGGATGGTAGTGTTTTTTGACGTACAAGCTTTATGTATTTTTTGATTTCAATAAGATTTTTTTACAGTGACAATTGACGCAAATTTTCACTGCTTATTAACCCTATTTGCCATGGGCTTTTTTGGTATGATGTAGCCTTGGGGGGGGGGGGCAGATTCCGCCCCCCCTCCCCTAAGATCTCAAGATCTAGAAGGAGTTATGCAACCAAACTTTGTCCACTAATACTACAACACTTGATGTACAAAATTACGTCATAGTTATTTTGATGACGTCACTACTACGGCGATAACTTGATTTTTGGGCATAAACAGACTCAAGTTTTCAAGGATACAATATTTTTTCACAAAAGTTGGTGTACATACTATTGTTGTGATGCTCTATTGGAATTTAGCCAGAAAAAGTACATTTGAGCATGCTATTCTTGGTTTTTTAAAGACATTTCTTATTTTTACTCGATTTTACGGGCAAATTTAGCCCGAAATTGGGCCATTGTCACCGTTCTGGGGGTCCAAACTTCAAGAAAATTGGTCAAAATTTTCGTTAGTCTCTAAAACTAAAAGCCACAAAACATTAGACACACCGGCTTTTTAGAAAAAAGTTAGCGGTGCAAAGTTTATAGGGGAAAGCCCCTCCCCCATGGCAAATAAGGTTAAAGAAAAGTTTTCTTATATCGGAAACAGCATTATAGTTTATGGCTGTAAAATTTCAACAATCAAAAAGCTATATTACTGCAGAAATTTCAAAAATAACCCATGCTTGTTTTTTTTGATACACCCTAATATCAAGAAGGTTTAATAAAAAAGAAGAAACAATTTGACGTTACCACGCGCTTGATAATTGCAGTTTTGATAATTAAAAAATGTTTCATTTAAGTAATTAGCGATCTGTTTATTTCGTAACTTTTTATTGCCTTTCTAATAAATTGTCACATTTGATTAAAAACGATAAACGACAATTACCTTATTTGGATAAAAAATAACGAAAATAATAAATCCTAAAAATGCCCACATTATTTGCAATCCTTTATCACTACAATTGAAATATGACTCTTTCGAATGATCATGTGTATCAGAATTCGTCATAAAACAGTGGTCACATAAAAGGCATTAGAAAAGCCGAAATAAGCATTTCTTTTTCAACTTTTTCATGGCAATTCTGGCATAAATATTTGTCACATCTGCCAACAAAGATAAGAATAACAAGGCCTTCAAATAATGAAATCATAGAACTATTTCCAGGTTGTATATATTCAGAGTTCCTCTTGAATATTAAGATAAAATTGTCGGTATTTACTTTTTTAAACTGTCGGTAGCCAAAAAATTCATTTTTGTAACAGAGCGCATTGTTTTAATTACCTCTTTAAAACAAAAGAAGTAATTAAAAACCACAAAGAGAAAAGACAATGTTGTTTTTCCTTCTAATTTAACCTTCTTCATAATATCAAACTGATATTGCTCAACTTGTATTCTACATTTTCTACTCTGCCAGAGAGATCTGGTAACAAAGTAATTTTTTTGGATAAATGCAAACAAGAACATTAATAAAACTTGCAATTTAAACCAATCAGAAGATAAGTAACTAATAGCTACACGGTACCAGAATTCTCGTTCTAACTTTATTCAAATTATTTTGATGAAAGCATACCCGTGAAACGAGTTTATATAAAGAATGAATTGCGCATTAGTTGAAATAACGTGAGCAAATTAAACCTCGAGTAAATATTTTTCCGAAATAATTGTGACATGATAAGAGCTTGTTTTTGTTAAACGTGTAAATAAACAAATTTTCAAGAAAATCATGTTATTGTTTTGCTTATGCTGTTGATAAATACATTTTACGACATAAAAAAGAACTTTGTAAAACAAAGTTTGTAAAAAAGCCACACGAAAAATTTTTATTTAGATTTAGCTATATGCTTAGGGACGAATCCCGTATAGCTATATCAGGATTTTTAATTGGCAAGGGATGCAGCGATGTTTTACACAGCGAAGTCCACAATTAAATTTCCTTTCCAGGGGAACTTAAGCGAAGTAATGGCAAGGTGAACATTCTGAGTTAATTTACATTTTACAAATTTAGGCCATTTCCGGAGGGTGCCGCACAGCGTTAAAAATAGCGCAAAGTTTAGCATATTGCTATATCGATACACGCTTTTTTTATAAGCAACGGCTTTTTCCAGTTGAGCCTCGGTGTTGCTTAAGATTCAGCAATTTTTGAGGGTCACATGTTGCTTAGGTATTGCTTGTTCTTAGCATTTTTTTTATTAAAAAAGAACTTTGAAAGTATCTTCTGTATTGGTCTACTATGACTGCATTCAAATAATTTGATGTTCTGTTTTCAGATACGTAGCCAATGGAGTTACAAAGAGATGACACTACTAATTTTATTACTAACTTGTTCTAAACTACCCTTACTTAAACTTTTCCTTCACAGATCAGAGGCTCAGGGTGTTGCTTATAAAAAAAGCGTGTACACCATTTCCTTGCGCAATAGCTTGTTTAACAAGGATTAAAAAATGTCAATAGTGTTTGCCTGTTTTCCACAGTAACAAATTATTTTGAGATTCAATTGAGAATGTGGAAAGAAAATTATGAATTTAGAAATTTTGCGAGAAAACATATCTCTGGCTGTTTGAATTTGTTTCAAAACTTCCCCAAAAAACTATGAGCTTACAAAATATGAATAAATATAAAGTCATAACCAAACAGTTTGTTAAATGTGCGTCATTATCTATATTAAAGCATACTGATTCTTATTCCCTTACAACAGTGAGAGTTTGCAGGCACCGTTGTCGAAAAATTCTTCTCACTCTTTTTGGTTACATAGCTGCCCATACACCCCAAGATCGGGAAAGATAAGATCCGATTTTTAGCTTGAAATGCTTTGACATTTTTTTGCAAACGATTGCATCATCTACTTCGGATCTTCTCAGAGGTGTAAGACGTTATAGAGGTTCTTATGTTTTTATTTCACTATATTTGCTTAGGAAGATTATCACGTGACTCGACTCCTAAAGTTGTCTTGCTTTCTTTCACTGTTTTCTTTCGTAAAAAGGCTGTAGTGCAGTAAACTATTCTAAACTAAACTGATTTTTTATTATCAGTTTAATGCAAGCTGAATGTGGCATGGTGAGGTTTTTTTCAGATAGCTTCAAAAGCTTTCTCAGGAATTTTTTCGTGAGAGTTCACCTGCAAAGTATCTTCTAGTTTTGCATTCCTTTGTTATACGCCCCAAGATATTCAAAGATTCAAAGTGATAAAGAAAATATATACTCTTTTGTCTATTTATTTATCTATTTGTATTCATATGATAAGTCTTTCATATTCATATACCGTAATGCCTCGATTAAGCGCCCGGGCGCTTATAAAATTTTTAGGGCTTTTGGGTGGGCGCTTATACGAGGGGGGGGCTTATTTAAAAGTTAGATTTGAGAGCAAGTTAAAAAGACCGAAATTAATGAAAATCTTTTTCATTGAGACACTTCTTTTCTTATTCTTTGACAAAAAGCAAATAATATCGTAACTAAACATGAAACAGTGCTGCCAATTCAATATTTGTCACCAATTTTCCTTGACTCTCATTAATACTTTCCTCCAAAATTCCAATAAGCGCCCATTTCTAAAGCTTGAATGGTGAGCGCTTATTCGAGGGGTGGGCGCTTATTCGAGGGGGGCGCTTATTCAATAATTTCGACTACAGGGTGGGCGCTTATTCGAGGGGGGCCCTTATGCGAGGGAGGCGCTTAATCGAGGCATTACGGTATATCATTTTTGTTGGCATTGCTTTTTTTGAGTTTTCATAGTATATGCTGTTATTCAAATCGTCATTGTTCATTTCGATTTGAAGTTCGATCGATTTTTATGATTTTTTGTATAATTTAAACAACAGTTAAACAATATGAGTTCGAATAGTTAGGGTAGTTGAAGTGACATTCTTGCCGATTTTTTTATTCTCTTATTCGAAAGAACTCATAAAAATACAAAGATCCTGAAAACTTGAGAGTTCAACTAATTTTAGTTGTCTAGTTATTAGTATGTTTACATTCCAAAGGTGAGCCTCACCTCGCCGACACGCCGTGTTTACTTTTTTTTTTTTTTTGAAGTAATTTTGTGCCTAAGATGATTAAATAATGTAAATACACCCCTGTCTCAGTGACCCGGTGATATCCTACCCGGTGAGTTTCCCGGGCACATTTGACCCTACTTTCTGGTTTCCCAGTGAACATTTTATTTAACCCGGTGAAAAACATTTTCAATGGAGTTTCCCGGTGAGTCTTATAAAATTTTTGATTTCCCGGTGAGTTTTAAAATCTTTAAAAATATTTTTATAAGCAAGTTGCAAATAAAATTCATGCTTTTGATAAAATATTCATAAAAGCAAAATTATTTATTGTTAATTTAATTATATAAAAGGAAGTGTCGAATGAAGAAACAACTATCTTTTTAAATATTAATCTTGATTAAAAAAATCAAATTTTTTTAAAAAATCAGACTATTCCTTTCCCGGTGGGTTTTTGCAGGAATTTGGCCTTCCCAGTGAGTTTTTCCAAGAATTTGGCCTTCCCAGTGAGCCGGTCAAAAATTTGGCTTACCCGGTGAGCCGGACCATCCTCACCGGGTCACTGAGACAGGGGTGTGTAAATGAGAACCGTTATTTATGTCAAAACGATCTAGAAAGCCCATCAAGGAACGTTTGGGTAAAAGGTTTCAAAAAACTTTTTGAAAATGTTTTGTTTTCATTTTTTCAAAAAAAGACACGACGGACTTCTGTTGAAAATAATAGTCACCATATCTCCATATGTAAGAAACCTTGAAACCTAAAATTCCAGGGTTGTGATTGGCAAAGTACAAGGACCATATCATGATAATATGAATATTGGCGAGAATGTCCCTGTAATGATCAAAATAGACTCCCGTGTGCAGAGACGTGTTAGAAACGATTTTGTGACTTCAAATGAATTATTTGGCGGTAAATATATAAAAAAAGTATGGTGTCAAAATTTTCCACCAAATTTGGTCCTGTGACTTCATTTTTAGGTAGTCCGGTTTGATCCAAGAATTTTTTCTTCAAAATCAAACTTTTGATATACCAATCGAAAGATCTTGGTGACTGGAACAAGAAAAATATGAAAACCTATATCTGAAAATTTTTAGTTTCTTTGATATTTGACTATAAAAAAGGCATAAAATGCAAACGGGGAATTTACTGACCAACCCAAAAACGGCTATTGCTTCAGTATTATTGACGCTATTACCTCAAAACTTTGCATGTTAGCTTATTTTAATAAGAAAATTCATTTAACAAATCATTTTTTAGTGTGGTCGTAAAATAATAGGCGTAATTTACAGACCAGAATTTACAAACAGTTCAAAGTGAAAGCTAAATCAATCGTCATCAATGAATGATCAATCAATATTAAAAGATTATAATAAGGTTTCTACGTAATAGCTTGAGTTTGGTATTCTATATGATTCTAGCCTTTTTTTAGCCTTATGTGATTATGATTGCTCAAAATGCAGACCTAGAATTTAGTAACCGAAATAAAGATGTTTATAAATTTAGTACTATTTATACTATTACCTGAAAAATGTAAGTAAGTAAGTAAGTTTTCTTTAGCCACTCATAGGTGACAGGGATGAAATACCTTCAGCGCTGAAGCATGATTTCCAAGGTAGTCCCGTATAAGCGCCAATAGGAAAAACATCGCGTTGGTCAACCGTTATCATTTCCATTGTATGAATTTTGGTCGGAAAAAAACTTGCAAGAAAATGGAGCTATTATACTATGAAGGGAGTTACAACAACATTTCAGAAGTTTTAAAAGAAAATCCAAGTCAAATATTTCACTTCGAATTGAACATACTGAAATCGTGAAACAGTATATCAACAATTGTCTGTATATGTATTTTTGTGTGTTATTATTGGAATTAAGTTTTGCTATCAAAAAATCGTCAGTTTTTTTGTTAATTAAAAATGTTATTTTTGGCAAAAATTGCTCTGCTATTGCCATAAAGATTAATAAAAACTATGTCAATCTAACAGTAATAAGATTTTCTAAATTATAGAGTATACTGGCAATAAGTGGGACACTCAAGGGACCAATAGAAAGCGTACTACTTAGTGCGCGTCCTACATATAGTATACAGTATCTGAATATCCCAGTAAGTTTTCGATTATTTACTGAAATTGTAAGAAAAAACCAAAATTTTCAATATTCTTTTCTATCAGCATTTTGAATTTTCACAACGGTTTTAATATTCTACTTCTTCTGACGGTTTGAATAAAAAACAATCAATGTATTCGAAATTGCTCAAAGAAATCACATTAAATGTTCCATCTGTCTCACTTAAACAAAGTTTTTGCTTCAAGGGACCTGTTAAATACCCATGGTATATGGACCGTCCTAGTTAGGCGAAGATTTTTGCTTTAACAATATAAGGAATTTCAAGAGACTGGAGAAATGTGTACCACTTTTCGGGATTCCTTCTTAACCAGTGTACCACTTATCGCCAGTATACCGTATTTCCAAACCTCATTACATCAAGACGTGTTTCTTTGGTCCTAGATTTCTGAAAATGATCCTTTCTCGTAGAACACTTTAAACAATGAGAAGTATTTAATGCCCTAACTTTTATTGAGCGATTTTGTTTTTGTTCTGATGGTTGCATTAGAAAGCTAATTAGAATGTAATTATTAGCCGCTAAAATAATTACTGTAGTTTCTAAAATAGAAGCTGCAGCTTCTATTTAATTTTTTTTCGAAGTTGACTTCTATATTTGAGGGCGGTTTCAATTTTCGCACCACGCAAGTAATCTAACCCCATGTCCTTTTATTTAAACCAAGTTTTTTTGGGCTAACCCTTTTTTTAATTATCCCTTGGTAATTTGAGAATTGCCCAGTACCGCCGGTGTGACACATGATTGCAATTTTCCCATATTATAATTATATCTGCTGCTTACTTATATACTTTATTCTAATACCTATATTTTTTGTTTTTGATACCACTAACCCGAAAACGTTTTACCTATCCCACCTCTGAATTGCTAAACAAAACTGTCTTAGACAGATACCTAACAGTTTGACAAAATCTCTGCTATGAGGCGGAGGAAAAAAAACACACGCATCAACACCACAAAAAGATAAAACTGGTAAACACTGATAATATTAGTACTGCCTTAGTACTGTCTATTGAATCTATCAATGGGTTACTGTCAACGAGTTCGTTCCATATTTTTAGAACTTTGAAAATTAGCGGGTTTTCATCAAAAGTGGTAGATTTTACAAGGGACAATTTCAAATGTTATTGTTGTCTTACATATTTTGATGATTTATTCTTCAAGAAAAATGTATCAAATACACATGCAAGATCGTCGTTATAAAAAGAAAAAGCTAGAGACAGTTTTTTCTAAGAGAAAGCATGACTAGATTTTAAGATATCAAGAGCAGAAAAGAGCGGATCCGAATGAGCTTTATAATCAGCGTTCTAACTTGCGTTTGCTAGTCAGAGACCATATCAGGCTGCCGTAAATATGGGGAGCATAGAAAAGGGAGTAGTAAATTGATTTCATTGTTCTTTCATTAACATATTGTCTGATCTTCGCGATGACTCTTTGTTTGGGGCTGTTATCAACCGTGCACGCACTCACTCCCACCGACACCCAGCCAAAAAAATGTCACACCCACCCACATCCAGCTACAAAAATGTCACTCTTACCCACATCCAGCCAAAAAACTTCTCACTTGCGCACACCTAGCCAAAAAATGTCATTTCAACCCACACCTAACCACTCCCATTCACAGGCAACCTAAAAAACTTCACACTAACCCACATCAAGCCAAAATATGTCACACTCACTCACATCTACCTATACCGCTGACGTTAATAAGATATACAGAATATGCAACAAGAAAAGAAGGGCTTTGTTGGTCATTATGTTTGGTATACTTTTCACTTATTTTGCCGATCTAAAGAAATGCAATGATCTCAAAATAAATACAGATATCATTCTTTTTGGAATGTTTTCCTTTCAAAATACGCTGAACATATTTGCTTCCTGCGATTTTCTCGGCCTCGATATAATGTACCTTATCGAGAAGTAAAAAAGAGGGCATAAAATTAACCGAGAGAAATTACTAGATTCTTTTGTCACTTGTACATAAAATTAGTCACTTTCCCTGACTAAATTTTGAGTGTTAGGCAAAGAATGTTAGGAGTCAAGCAATTTAAAATTCTTGATAAAGTTTTGATAAGTCCCAATTACAGTCATTTTAACCGGGGCAAGTTATTGCTCAGGGAAAAATTTAACCGGGTAAAATAATTAGTCGGCTAAATGTAGTCACTAACGTCTAAAATTGGTCGCTTTTCTCCGATTTTTTCCCCGATAAGGTATTCAAAAAATGCACAGTATCATCTCCATCTTATTCAACTCAACGACTAATACACAGCCAAAATATTGCTTCGCCAAACCACCTATTTTCAACCATCCACACCCACGCTGAAAAATATCAGACTCATCCACACTTACCCATACGCAACTTTACATAGCCATAAAATGCAATATTTGCCCAACCAAGCATAAAATTAAAAATATTACTCTTGGATACCAAATACGCGGATCTAAATAAAGTAGTCAACCTCGGTCCCAAGGCCTTTTTTCTTGTTCCTCAGATTTGTTGGGTTTCTGCAAAGAATAATCATGTTTACAAAATCATAAAAATTCAATCACTAATACAACAATCATTTTATGACTTGGCAACTGTTTTTTTTTTGTTTTTTTTTTATTTTATTTTTTTAATTAAGCCTTTCAGGTCCAGCGTCGTACTGAAAAAGCCTCTATTTCTAACAGGTAAATTTAAAACTTTGAATGCTTCTAGCTCCACAAGGAAGGCCTCCCAGACATTGGGCAAGCTATTGTTGGAAAGGAGAAATTACGCTCTTTCATTTTCATCAAAACTCAGCACTGCTCCCCCACATGGGCCGCGTCAGGGAGGCTTAGCCTCCTAAAACCTCCGACCAGGTACATTTTTGACCTGTCGGGCCGCAAAGGGTTAATAAATGGTAGAAGAGGATCCTGATAAAGTCTACAAGGGAAAAGTTTTGGCAGTGGGTTCAAACTTTTCTTAATATCTCCAGAACCGTATAAGACATTAAGCTGAGTTTTTCATCAATTTTTTTGATGAAAATTTTTTTTTTAGTGATGACGTCATAATTTGACCAATGTAATGAAATTTTGGCAAAAACCAGGACAAAAAATAGGACTAATAAATAAATATCAATATTTTTGATATTTTTGTTTGAATTGGCAATTGCGATTCCAACCCGTAAATTAAATTTTCCATTTCTGGAAACCTTTTTGACTGTAAATACCAATTGTTGACGTCACGAAAAAAAATGATAACCTCATCACTTTAACGGTTACATGAAAATGTCAAATGGAAGAAAACTGGTTTAAGTTTGTTTGCAATTGTTTTAGTATAACTGGATTTATAGGCGGTCAAGTGAAAAGCGAGCAAAAAAGCCTCCCCCTCCCTCTAGTCGCAATTTTCAGTCCAGAAAATCCCGTCTGGGATAGGCTTAAAAAGTAGATAATTTGTATTTATTGTAAGCAGCGCGCGTTATCGAGAGGGAGTAGAGACTAGAGGGCTCTGATTGTAGTGATAGCATCTTTTGACTGCGTGTGAGTTACTATGGCGTTTTTTGCTAGCTGTTTGCAAATTTTGCAATTTTTGGATGGATGTGTGTTGATGCCGGCAGGTATGCGTTGGTGCAACATATGTTTGGCTGAATGTGGGTAGGTATGGTGCAATCATGTTCAAAAATTATGAGACAGTTTTACGCTTTTTCTGTGAAAGTTAGCACCATGTGCCACAAGAAGACAATTAAGGTTTTGCTTACATAGACAGCGATTTATTGGGCTATTTATCTATATGAGCCTTGAACCTTTTTGAGGCCCATCTTTGGTATTAGTGAAGCCCCTTTAGGTGGTTGTCCAAGGGAATCACCGTCGAAAAAGCTTTGCCGTCTAAAAATGCCATATTGAAATTGAAACAAACCTCAGAAAACTAGCCAGTTTCTCTGTTTGTCTCAAATATTTTTGAACTTACTTGTGGGAATGACTTCTTTTGGCAGGGGTATTGGTAGGTGTGAGTTGAAGTGACATTTTTTGCTGGGTGTGGGTGAGTGTGACATTTTTTTGGCTGGATGTGTGTGGGTGTGTGCTGTTGTGACAATTCCTACAGGAACGTTTTGTACATGTGAGCTCTTGCTGTTTCTCTCTATAATCCTGAGAATGTCAAATCAATTATAACCAATTAGGGAATTTCCATACATTTTTTTTTTTCTGCAAATAGAAAGAAGCATATTTTTAAATAAATGAAACGCGCATGTGCAAGGGCGTACGACTAAAAAAGCTATTTATTAAAGATTTCTCAAGTTGGAAAAACAAAACTTTTAACTTAATCGTTTTTCGATAACGATTAGAGTTATCTGTGGAAATAAACAGAGAACAGAGAATTTATCTTAACACACAAAGAAAAATCAAGAAGGAAATAAATGAAAATTCATCATGACCAGGTAGGAGAGCAAACAATTCGTTAAATTTATTGAAAAAATTGAACAATTTATTCAACGATTTATATTAAAGCAACTCTGTTTAGATAGATATGTTTAGCCAATATCTTGGTATTTTTTTAGGCTACACTGCAAAAGATGAATATGTTTCTGTGAAATATCAAAGGAATTATGAACTAAGAGATGAAACAACCATTAAAAGGTAAATTATCATTCAGTATATATAGTATATACAAATAAAATGTCAGTTCAATATTTACTTCTTTCATGGAGATAGCTAGATGTTTATTTACATGTACTTTGAGACACAGGCTAGTGCGCAAGTAATAGGGGCCGGGTAGAAGTTTATCAGAAACTTTATTCCAATTGGTTATTAAAAGCAATTATCAATTGATGGCTAAAAATTAACGAATGAAATAATAGCTTGTGAGAACTTTCTAGGTTCGCAAAAAGTGTCTAGATTCACAATTATAGTTTGACAAAGGCAGTTCCCTTTTATTGTTCAGTAACTTTTTATCCTCTTATTTTCGCAAGACAAGATAATCTCCGTAAAGAGAACCCCTTTAAGATACGGTAGCCTATAATTGATTATGATCTTGAAAATTTGAAGACTATTTTCGCCCCCATTTTCTTCTGAAATAGCAGTTTTTTTAAACGCCATAATCATATATACCCCGCCAGTTTCGAGTCTTTCTTTACATAAATTTTTTTATCATAATAAATTTATTGCAGCGTATTTGCCGATGATAATCGCCTGATATTTATTCACTCTTTAAGAAAAATAAGATTCTACAAACTAAGAAGCCCCTGGGGCTGTCAAACATAAGACAGACCCCACCGAAAGTACTGAAAGTTTCTCACATATTTCTATTTCATTGAAAACCGTAATTTAAAAATTAAAATTAATTAAAACAAAATTCTTTAACTTAGAATGACAGACACGGTAAAGAAGTTTTGATGACAAAATGTCTAAAATATCTTCAGTTAGTTATGTTTAGCTTGCTCAAAATGAACAGATTAAAAGTAAATGCTAGGAAAGAATGTTTTCTTTATACCAATCTTAAAAACTATTTATTGCGAATGATTAAACCAAGTTAGAAGTTATGGTATTCACTATGGAAAACGTTAATTCTCTTTGTTAAAGGAACAATAGTACTACTATACTGGTTTAAAAATTAGAGCATATTGATAAATACTTTCTAATTAGCTAACTAACCAGCTATAGTATTAGAAGTTCAAGTTTTTGAATTCTCGGTCGGTAATTTTATTCGATAAGTAGAACCCCGGATAGGTGGAATATTCACTAAGTGGAACTAATTTTCCTGGTTTAGCGTCAACAAATCTCTCTTACTTTACTCGGTTAAGTGGAACTCGCGATAAGTGGAGCCAAAATGTTAGTCAAATAAACTATATTCTTTCACATAAGTGGAACATTTCCTATAAATTCATTGAAATAGAAGTCTTTTCGAATATACTTGCAAGATGGTTTATCACTATCAATAGACGAAAAATGTCAAATCGGTCACATTTTGGAGATTGTAACACTGCACAGTCTTCTAACCAAAGGTTCTAAGAAGGAAATTGAAAAATATAATAAAAAACTTTGATAAGTGGAACTTTTTCAACGGTTTCGATATGATCCACTTGCTTAGCGCATCATGTGGAAGGGTTTTTTCCGGCCCCATCGAGAGTATACTGTAGTGTAGAAGTTCCTCGCCTGCCAGCGTGGAAAAGAAATTCTTCGAAGAGATAATTTGACATGTCATTACTCTCAGACGGGGTTGGTGATTTGGCATCAGACTCTAATTTTTCTAAATTAACTCTGGTGCATTAGTAGATATTAAAAACGAAATTCTCAGTAGCATTTAGTATCAGTGATGGCATCATTCTTCGGCGAACGCCTTACGTTTTTCGAGAAAACAAGAACTTACGTAGATTTCCCTAAATAAATAGCTATTAGTAAATAAATAATAATTATCTACGTCAATTCCAATGTATTAATCCGATTTTAAGGGAGAATTTCCATTTTGATATTTGCTAGTCGATGCTGTTTGTTTGAACCGATATCAAACATTGGTTTGTAAACTCAGACATCAACTCATGATTCTCAAAGTTCAAAATAGCTAACTCGGATGGTGCTCAGAAAGTTAGCCACTGGCGGTTTTGCCACCGGAAGTTCTACCACCGTAACTTTGCCACCGGCAATTTTGCCACTAACAGAATTTTTAAGTCGGTATTTTTGCCACTGGAAATTTATTACTCAACTACTGTAATAGCGGAAATGCAGCACATTTGAATAACTTATCAGTATTTTTAGATTTCCTCAATAACAAACTTTTCATAACATGGGCAGGGGGAGATTAAGGGGAAAAAAAGCTTCACTAAAAAGGCCTTTAACTCTATTTATGAGAGGGAAGGTGTTTCCATATTGCCTCCTCTCACGATTCGAAATATTGGAATGGATAAAATAATCACAAGCCGAATGCCTGCATAAAACTATATGCAACTAAAATTTAGTTAATCACATTTCGAAAAGGTCAAAATGGCCGCTGATTTGGCGATTTTCACGGTCAAAAATAGTGACAATTTGAAAACAATCCAAGAATTCTATGGAAGGGCTTTTTGATAATAATTATTATTTATGATATTGATTAAAAACACCATTGTCTCAGTGGCCCGGTGAGGTACCCAAAACTGAACGGGCTATCAACTTTTTTAAACAAGTTGACTGGGCTGTCGAAAACTGAGAAACTTGAAACCGGGCCCACACTTTTGAATAGCCCGACCGGGTAAAATTGGGAATAGTTTTCAGCCGGCCCAGTTAATTTTTAGTGTCACTTTGGCCGGGCTGCCTGAAATTTCCAATTTTTGACCGGGCCGGACATTTTTTCAAAAAAAATTTCCGGACCGCAAAACTGGGTCCAAATATACACCGGATTAGACACCGTCCAGGGCCTCACCGGACCTTTGAGTCAGGGGTGTTTAAAGCATATTCCGTTATGTTTGACTTCGTTATAGACTGCTTCCTAGTCTGTTCCTTGCGGCCACAAAGCCAGGTAAACCGAGAAATTGAATTGTTATCTTTTTGACGAGCCATATAGCTTTTGAAAAACAGGAACGGGAAGAGCAAAGAAAAAAAACTTTTCGCCCAAAGCTGTATTCCCGATAAAGAAGAGACGGAAAATTAATAGATTGTTTTAAAAGTAAGAGAGACAGGAAACAGGTGCGTAGCAAGCAGCTTTAATAAATGAATGAATATAATGAATGTATAATTTGCATTTTATTCTCTCGCAAATGTGAGAGTTTCTTTTAGCAGTTAATGTTTTTTTTTATTTATTTATTTCTGCGTTACGCTACAGTATCGGAAAAAGCGGAATCTATCGAGGAATAATAGCAAATCCTTTATCCAGAACATTCCAGCGATTCCAATAGTTAAGTAAAAAATCGTTTCACTAGATATAAAATAAAGCTATCGATCTTGAAAAGAAAGCCTTGTATTCAAACAAAAGAAAAAGATAAAGCTTTTTTTTTTTTTTTTTTTTATTCATGTTTGCCTTTTTACAATCTATCATATAGTCTCGTTTGGAATAACACCCCTGCCTCAGTGGCCCGGTGAGGTGCCCAAAACTCACCAAGCTGAGGTATCTTCAAGATGTTTTTACCGGGCTGTCAAAATTTGCAATCATTTTCACCAGGCTCCCATTTTTGTAAAGCCCGGCCTGGAAAATTTGACCAAAAAAGACACCGGGCTGGGCTATTTTTTTTGGTCAATTTTCTCCGGGCTACCTAAATTTTCCCAATTTGGACCGGGCCGGGAATTATTTCTGGAAAACTCACTGGGCTCCCAAATTTGAAGCTTGGTTTGGACCGGGCCAGCCACCGGGCAGGGTCTGACCGAGCTACTGAGGCAGGGGTGTGGAATAGTTATTTACAAAGATATAACAAGACTTTTTTTGAATAAAAACGATACTATAAATTACACGTCTAATTGATTATGACTTGAGGAGAAGAAGGCAGGACTTTAAGAAGGCGTTCTAAATAGCCTTATCGCAAAATCCCTTATAGCTACTGGCATGTGCAAAGTTGAAAGAATATTTTATCATAGTCATAAGAAAATTTCGTAATCTGGAAACGCGGGTCGTTCCTAGCATTTCTTCCGTTGCGATGTTGAAAAATGCTCGACGGCCCTGGCGAAGGAGGGTTGTCAAACTTATGGCAAATTCTGACTTTAATCAAATGATATGGGTAAAAAAATGTTCAAATATTAGTAGTTATAGTTTG
>JANSTP010266359.1:0-10779 GCA_025330745.1 Cladonema radiatum | reverse complement strand
GAACTTATCATGCCCGGACGGGGAATCGAACCCGGGGCGCTCTGGTCAGAGCCAACGGTGCTAACCAGTACACCACGCCGATGAATTCCAAATGGTAACTTTTTTTCTTTCTTTGCATGAAGAGTTAAACTGCTGTTTTGAAATAAAAAAGATCTTGTTTGAAGTAATATTTTCTTGTTGTAATCTGAAGGAAGCCAGTTAAGGGGAGCCAGCTTAGAGTCAGATTGTGATGTCAGATAGGCAAAAGGAGATCATAAAGAATGTTTCCGGAATAGCTCTCATAATATTAGGCTTAGTTTTTAGGCCACTATGTTGCATTGTAGCTACTTTTTTCTCCAAGAGAGATAACATATTCGCTGGCTCTATATGTTTCTAAAATCAGTTACTTTTTTTTGTCCATTACTATATGGAATAATGCATGACGTCATAGATGCCAACATTTTTAGAAAGTGCTTAACAAGACCAATGCTGCATCTTGGCTGGATCAAACGAAGCACATATAGTTTTATAAGTTTTTTTTTTATACTTATTAATCTTTATTTTGTGAAAACAAAGAGCTATTTATCTGTGCGGGATCGCGCAGCAGTCTCCTGCCAGGACTGCGCCAGCGGGCCAATATGACGCTTCGGAGTCCTGCGACGTTGCGTGCAGTTAGTAGATCTTACTGGTGTTGAGCAGATAAAAGATGACCTTTTAGTTTAAGGAGCAATTCAGAAGGAACCAAATGAGCACCTTAATGCTGTTTTAGCCAGATTACAATTACTTGGATTATCGCTGCTAAAGAAAAATGCGATTGGAGGTCACCTGAAATAATATGGTTCAGCCATAAATTATTTCAGAAGGAATGTCAACAGGTCCTCCAAAAATTGAAACTATTTTTCGACTTGTCCCCTCACCCAATACCACTAAGTTAAAGATGTACAATGCGTTATATTTAGTGATGTCAATGTGCTGTTAAGAAGCCTGTTGCATGAGGAAGTAACTTTCCATTAGGAGGAGACATACTGCACTATTTTTTCATTGGAGACAAAAAACTCTCTATTCTTTTTAGTGTAACCACCTATCGTATGTATCTACATGGAGAGGGTTCTTATCACTGATCATCAACCTTTAGAAACTGTATACAACAATTCACGCAAGCAACTGCTGACAGGAATTAAAAACCACAAGCTGAAGTTGCAACCATACTGCTTCACTGTGAATTCCAGAAAAGGAGTTACCAATCCACAAGATTACAATAGCAGACAGGTCCTACCAATCACCGATCAACAGCAAGAACCAGTTGCTAACGAAACATGGCGCATCATCGATATATCGGCATTAATATACAAGATGCAATGACACTAGAAATGGTACACAAAGTGACAAATGCTGACAATCAGCTGGCTCGGTTAAAGAATTGTTTATTAAAGAAGCAAAACATTCCCAAGGAAACAAATGAGCGACAACCGCTCTCATCAGTATTTAATGAACTTTTTGTAGCTGGCCAAGTGGTATTGCGACGGGACCGACATGTTGATCCTAAAAAGTTGCAACCCAGCTTAATTGCATAAGCCCACAAAGGCCATCAAGGCGCAAACAAAATGAAACATTATCTATATGTAAAAGTATGGTTTCCAAATGTGGACAACCGCATCAAAAACTATGTTGAACCATGTACAGCTTGATTAGCAGCAATCAAACAACACCAGCACAAGCCACTACTTACAACCGATTTTTACCGATGGAATTCCAGAGATAGTAAAAGTAGACATTGAACCACCTTTTAATTCCAATGACTTTGCAAACTACACGAAAAAAGGGACTTCAAACATCAACCGATAACCCAGAGAAACCATCATCTAACAGTTTGTCTGAAACTTATATGAAAATGTTGTGAAAATTGCTCACATAGCATACATTAAACAGATAAATCCCAAAGAAGCTGGGCATCGTTATCTGTTTTTGTACAAAGTGACGCCTCACTCGGCTACTGGAAAGACGCCAGCAGAGCCCTTATTCAACTGAAAAATTGTGACGACAATACCTATCATGAAGTGATACAAACAGGACCTACAAGTCAGACAGAAAAGAAAATGCAACAAAGCTGAAATTACAGAGTGTAACGACTGCAAAAGCCACACAATAATTGTTGACATCAGAGTAGGAAGCAAGGTTTTATGTCTGCAAAAGAAGATACCACTGTCAAATCTCCATTCAACGAAAATCAATGAAAAGGCTTAATCAATAAGCACACAAACGCCGAAATGTCAACTCGTTACACAAGTAGAAAGCAAGTTCAAGAACGTTTATGATTGAGATAGTTTTTTCGACAAACTGGCAGTGCACGAGTGACAACAATTCTGCTTGAGTTATTACAATTTAGATGACGATTATCTAATTCCTATCCAACCAAGGCAACAACTTGAATCAACTACCAATGCTGAACCTGAAGACCAACAGCAAAAACGTACAGACAGCGACAGTGACACCATTCCCTACCGAGAAGAAGAAAAGGAAGAAGAGATTGAGTCGGAAAGCCAACATTGAAAAAAACCTGGACAGGGAAGACTAGGAAAAGCACATATCTTAAAGAATACGAACTAAACTAGTTGTACTGCATATCTATTCAAGCTCTCGATTGATCACTACAATAGTAAAGAGTAACATGTGCATAGTGTAAATATAGCAAAAAACGAAGAAGTGTAGAGACCTTGGGCATCTGTTGAAGTTTAGCAAGGCAAAAGACCACTTGATTACAGCTTGGGAGGGAGTGTAGACGTGCTCTTTTTAAGAAGAATCTTGTGTCATTATACAAGTATATCAGTTGGTATTTCTTTTTCTCTTGCTGTTTGATGATCCCAAGCTTCTTGGACTTATATGGTACCACAACTGTGAATAGGAATACAACTTTTGACTGAAAACACTGATTTCATTCCATAGAAACTTCCTCTGCTCCAAGTTTGGTATTACACGCATAGTCGCATAAATTTCAAACGCCGCAGGAAATTGCCCTCTTTTGGTTCCTTCTCGTTAACATTCAGTCAACCATTCTCACTATCTGGAGTAAATTTTCTATCGTAGTCTTTAATCATTAGGCAGATCATCGAAAAACATTTGAAATATAAGGGGTGACTCACAAATCAATTTTCCGGGTTTTTGCGTCATTTGACGTTTGTGGGTGGGTGGGTAAGAGCTAGTGACGCTAAGAAAATGCTATCATAAATATAGATTTTTGAACTAATATTTTTTACATTTGCAACCTGAAAGAAATATGATTGCAAACAAAACAGACTATGAAAAACTCCATGCTCCCATTAAATTGAAAATCTTGAACAAACTGTCTATGATCGTACACCTTGATGGGTATCAAGACACCCTGTCTGACATTCATCTCGCAGAAAAAATTCTAGAAATACAGAAAAATCAGTAAAATCGGAAAGGCCAATGCAGGTTTTTTTTCAACTTCGCTGTGAAAAGTTATTTACGAATATTTTGTATTATAATGTACTTTCAGTCTATGGTGTACAACCAGAAAAAGTGACTTTGGAAAAAAGTTAAGAATTCAATCCAAAATCAAAAAAACAAAGCAAATAGTTCTAATCAACAAAAATAAATGAAACCAAGATAAATCAAATGTTTTCGTTGCCACATCACATAAGGACTTTGGCATCACCAATGGGCATGACCGTTCTTCCTCCCAGTTTTTGCATTTCGTACCTTTGCATGTTTTTGGTGTTTTATTAAGGCCAACGCAATAAAGATGCCACCATTTTTTGCATACTTCACACATAAGCCGGTTGATTTTTTCATCATTATTTTCGTGGATTTTGCAATCGCGATCTGCCTCGCACGTTTCCTTTTCCTCAATTGTTACTTCTTCTTCTTCTTCGTTCGAGTTGTTTTCCAAGATTGACTTGTCGATGTCAACTTTCTTCTGAAAATAACTAATTAGTCTTTCCCTTTCTTTCATTCTTTTGTTTTTCGAAATTTCCTTGTCTTTTCCTTCACTGCATTCCTTTTCCTGTCTCGTTTGTATCCACTTTTATTTTTATGTTTCATTAGCTGGTGGTAAGTAGGGAAACTAAGGTTGCAGTTATCAAAATTGCAAGTACGTAGTTTGCCCTCATTCGGTTTCATTTTGGTCACTTCTTTTATTTGCCTTTTTAAAAAGTGGATTCACGTTCATTTGGGTGGAAAAATCAGCGATGTCGTTTTACTTCTGTTTCGCTTGAGAACGGCCAGTTAATACATAAAGGATATTTTCCGATCTGCAATAAATCGTTTTGATAATCGAATTTTTCGCTTGCCTTTTGTCCCTGATAAGTCATATAATGATTTGCATGATGTAGAGATGGCATTAGATCAAACGACAAGCCCTTCGTTTTTCCTTCAAAACTCAATGCTGCGCAACTCTTTGCTAGATGCTTTAAACACCAGTCACATTCTCTGCTTGGCCGTAAAATGTGACATTTCATGAATGAAATGTAGTTGCTGCGACGATCGGCATGAAAACAAAGAAATTGAAATTCTTTGACGAGTTTACATAGTCCTTTATATTCTTTCTAAGCTTTGTAAGTACTATAGAGTAGTTTACTTATTTTGAGAGTGATTGTTATAAAAACCATTTGAGGAGTTGCTTTTGATTTCAATCGGAACTACTGGGAAACCATCATAAGTAACATTTACCCAGTAGTTTCTTAAGAGTGTTGCTGTATTATCGAGTATTTCAGCCGGTTTTGTGTTTCTTCCTTGTTCTGATAACCCATTTTGCTTGGAAGGATGCGTATCTTCACCCTCTAAAGTTACACTTGTAAGCCTGTTGCTAAGAGGGAACTAGGCATGCTCAATGGGGTTGAAAGCAGACCTCCCAGCTCGGTAAGTGATGGCTATTAATTTCGTTAAATTGGTGTCTCTCCAAAGGCGACCAAGGTAGAATTGTTGACATAACTGGCTGGATTCATTTCCAGACCATTATCCCCAACTATAACCAAAAATGATTTTTCATTTTCTTCCAAAGATCCTTTCATTAACGGGAGCATGTCATTTGCATGTTTGTAGAAACAGACCGAGAAGAATTTCAGAAAAACAAGGCTTTTATAAGAGTAAGGTCATTTAGTGAAATATGAATAAAACATACATGTGGCAGAAAATGCTTAATACTACGTTAAAATGCACACATAATTGGTTTTCTAAAATATTTTGGCAGATTCACCAAAAAGCAGCCGACAGAGGAAAAAGGGATCATGTACCGAATCCGTGGTACAAGCCATTTCTTTAATTATCAAGGGATTATGAAAAAAGGGTTAGCACTACCCTAGTAAAGTTAACACCACCATTTCCTTTTATTTAAACGAAGTTATCTTGGGCTAACCCTTTTTTCATAATCCCTTGATAATTAAAGAAATGGCTTGTACCACGGATTCGGTACATGATCCGAAAAAGAAACACCCAAACACTTGGTCACGTGACTTTCAAGGTCAAATTTTTTATTTTTGAAACTTCACATGCTACTTTTTATTCAAGGAAAATTTCTTTAAATTTGATTGAGAATTGTAGATTCTAACCTTGGGATACCGTCAAAGCCCTCAAGGAATATGAATTTTGTGGAGGTGGTTTTAGACTCAGAGAAAATTGACTGTAGCATTGCCTGAGAGCAAAATTTTTTATGTTACAGAAAAATACGGGGAAATGATGCTGCCAGATCTTGTTCCAGTAAAAAAGATAGCTTAACTTCTAGGGTAACTTGTCTCTTCCGTGGTAGCTGTACTACCAGACCCAATAAAGTACAGGAGATTCTAAAAGCAGCATATCTGGCCAATTTCAAACTTTCAATCTTATGAGGCGAAGGTCTCATAATCTCAGGAAACGAATGAAGCAAGTCTTTAGTGGGTAAACATTTTAATCTAAGCAAGGAAAGAGCGATTGATAACCTCACCTCATCAAATGATAACATCTTTCATTCTAGTTAAGCATGTAAACATGGTGAAGAATTTTGAAATAAAGTTGCAAATTGCTGTTATGCAAATTATAAACACTGCTTGTGAAGTAGTCTGCTTTCCTAACTAGTAGCTCAGTATTAAATGATGATACCGTAAAAGCTTGTATTGAAGCTTGAAATTTTTTTATTTCTTTATTTATTCATTCATTCATTTATTCATTTATTTATTTATTATTCCCTTAAGGATTCAATAATAAATGTGCTTAACATCATTAAGATTGATTAATATCAGTCCATAAACTTTTTATATTTATACTGTTTTTAAAATAAATAATTAGATTCTCTAAGAAATCATTTAGCTGCATAATCAAGAATCAAAGTATTTACCTTTCTCTAAAGATTTGCAATGGAAAACACATGCGAAAAAACTGATCATACAAAATGTCAAACCAAATATATAAAGCAATAACAAAGTAACGAAAAAACAGAAAAATGTAAACATGTATCATGTTATACTTATCTCATTGAAAAGAGTGATTTGTGATTTGTTCACGGACGGGAAACATGGTCATGTGACGCCATACGTTATTGTCTTGCTTTTTACTAGTACCCAGGGACAGGTTTCTCAAAAAAGATAATCTTAATCCTAAAAATTAATTAGCAGATTTTCGATTTTCCATTATCTTTTGGATTAGCTAATCTGTAATCGTTAATCGGTTTCTCAAACAATGGATTAGCTAATCTTAAATTTAATTGGCTGTTCTGTAAATTATGCATTCAACATACAAATTCTCGAGATTGCGGTGATTGAAAAATTTTTTTCAAAATATCTTCAAAAACAAACATTTCGCCTTCAATGAAGTTTGAAGAATGGAAAAAGTAAAAATGAATCCCAATTTCTCTTTAAACGAAGTGCCATTTCTTACTGACGAACTTCTTCAAGAACACCAGGATTTCTTGTTTGGAGAACTCAGCCATAAAGTCAATAAGCAATTCAAAGATGATCTGTCCCAAGAAGTGACGAGTTAGCGGGTAAGCTTCACGTGGCAACGCTATCAGGAGTGCCGAGGAAGTTAAAGAGACAGTGAAGCTCTCTTTCGATTTTGCTCTCAAGCTGCAAAACTTTCTTACTGGATGGGGACTTGTGGTGGACTAACTATGAACACTGTTGCAAAGTGTGAGATACATGAAATGATCTCCCAACATCCATCATGGGATTACTAACAAGCGTCTGTTACATATGTTAAAGCTCAAAGCATTTGAAAACTTGACCTACTAACGACTTCAAAAGCAACCCCTAGCTGCTGTTCTGCAAGACGTTTTTAAGTCAGGAAGAAGGTCAAGTTATTGGATATTTAGAACTACAATTTCAGAAGAAGCAATAAGAGAATCACGAGAATCACCAGGTTCCGAAAAAAAAAACACTGCTTGCTTTTACTATGTATTTAGCATCATTGCAGATACGCAGCTTAGTTGTTTGTGAATTATGTTGCTTTGCTTAGTAAGAAGGTATAAAGAATTTAAGATTGTTAGTAGAGGAAAAATCCTGGATTCCGTGACCATTTTTAGCAGAGCCTGTTTTGACTACTCAATTAAGTTCATCAAATAGAACTGTGTGAGACTAGTCTACGCCACCCTGCTGAAAACACCTGGAACACCCTAATTTATGGGCAAAATTGGATTTGGCCCACTCTCGGTCAGCCAAAAACTTTTTTCTCCAAATCCTTTTGCGGTTTGAATATTTCATTAGAGGTCCTATCAACAATTCAGAATCATATAAAAACCATATCTTTGAAATGCATATTTATGAATCTACAAGCGTTTTTTCCTTTAATAATCCAGGGGGTTATTACAACAGGAAAGGAAGAAAAAACAATTCCAAACGTTAAGATACTTGTACAAAATTAAGTTGCTATTGCATCTATTTATTAACAGATTTCAACAGAGCAAGCATGCCATTTTCTGCTGTGTATTAAACACCAGTCGCAAAATTTTAGATTTTTTATTTGCAGCGTTACCCCTGTCTTGTTCTGTATTTTTGCTCTTTTCTGTTATTTGGTGTCGTTCTTCAACAAGATAAAATTGTAAGAAGGCTAAAAATTGTTTGTTTATATTTTAGCTCTTGTGTACATACTTTCTAGGCTTTTGATCAAAAACATTTGATGCATTTTAACCCTGAGAGAGGGGGTGTCACTTCGTCTTCCCAGTTTTATTTTTATAACTCTGAAACTACAAATGCTTTTGTCATAAAACTTTGTGGCCTTAAGAAATATTTATTGGGGATTAATCTTATAAAAAAAATAAAATAAAATGGGTGACTACGCCCACTGTTGCCATGGCAATGCCCATTGGGGGGGTACAGTAGGTCATTTTTGGGGGTCATTTTGAGCCAAATTTCCTTTTTTGGGACGAGTTTCCCTGAAACACTTTGAAATGTCATTAAAGTTATTTATTTTATTAGAAAACCACTGAGAACTTTTTTTAACAATCTGTTTTGGTTCACTTTCGATTGCCATTCAAAGTTTTACCCGGAATTTGTCACTTTTTCACACTTCGTGGGTAAAAAACGATGGCGTCATCATATTGTGATCCAGTTTGGATGGTACTTTTTGACAAGATCTGGGATGCAACACACCAAAATCTTAGGTGCTGGTGAATAGCAAAGTCAACTCAGGTGAACATCTAGTTTTCCTAAACATTTAGCTAGGTGCATAAGCTTCTTTCTAAAGTTATTAAAGTGCATTGAATTGTCCAGATAGCCATGAAACAAGACTTTTTTAAAAACTCAATAAAAGCCACGGCACCTAGCAAATGAACAAAATATGTGGAGCCAGCTAACAGCTTAATGTAGATGATAGGATCCAATTCAAATTCTAGGAAAAAAGTAAAAAGGGAAAGTTCTTTGGTACGAAGAGTTTTTGGAATATATTGGTTCAAAAGTAGCAGGTGCAATACAGTGGACCTCGGGTGCCATGAAATCCAAACTGGATTGTGACGACTTCATAAGTTGATACTGACACCAAAGTGTTAAGAATAGGTTAGTTAGTTACTATACAAACGTTTATCTCTTTATGTTAAGTAGTTCCTAAGATATCAAAGAGAGGTTATGAAGTCAAAAAAGCCCTGGGTTAATAGGCTTGGTATTTTCTGTGTCTTTTTTCATGTGGAAAATTACTGACAACAATAAGCTTCAAATTGTTAAAGGTATAAAGTAACAGTGATGTAGATTACACACATTTTGAGTCGCGTAGAAGTTTTGATTTTGCTAAGTATTAGTTATTACGAAATATTGGCTCATTCTTCCAAAAATTATTGTCTTTAGCCTATCAGATGTAAATTTAGATTGGAGTACAGATATTTAAATATCTAGTATAGTACAGTTACGTAGTGAATAACAGTGGTTCAAATTATTTGGTAAGTATGGTGTTTCTTTTTTATTTCATTCTTTAAGATTTAACAAAGTATATAATTTTTTAAGGACCTTGAGATTTTGATTCCTTTGCTATCCCCATCAACTTACTGTAATAAGATACCATGTCCTTTCAGTTGAGACACAACTTCTTGTTGGGCTATGTATTATGGCTTGCGGTAGTTTTCAACATGTTATAGGTGAAGTTTTTGGAGTCAATAAATCCACCGTCAGTTAGACAAAGATAGGTTCTGCAGAGCTTTTTTGAAACACATTGATCATTTCTTCAAAATTCCCATTTTCCGTGGAAATATTAGCTCACTTAAAACGATTTTTCAACATTGCTGGATTGCTTGGCTCCCCGGCTCGCTTTATCCCGGTAAACGCAAAGACGTCCGATTAACGTACGAAATGAAACGAATTTCTTCTGCCCAAAATAGATGTCTAATGAACAGTTAAAAGACGTCTTTTTTGAACGTACCAATATTGTTCAGATAACGTCTTTTACAACTTCGTTAACTACAATATTTGCCTTTGCATATCCAATTCATTGTGTGCCAAGTTTTGATTTCCAAGTATATATAACTAACTTGGGAAATTCATTAAAAGATATTTAGATCGCTGTAACCCTATCTAGACTGGGCTTTTTTGGTCTAAAATAGTTTGTGGGAGATGGTCAATTTTCCTCCCCCCCCCTCGATTTGATAATAGCTATTAATTATCGAATCAAAAAAAACGTTTTCTGAGAACTTCTACGCCACACGTTTCAAAATATGTGCAATCTACGATGTTTACATGGAACAAGCTACAGAAAAGATTAAGCCTATTAACCCCAGGCTTTTTTGACTTCCTCACCTCCCTTACTTAACATAAAGAGATAAAACTTTGTACAGTAACAGACCAACCTATTCTGAACATACTGGTGTGTCTATATCAACTTATGACGTTATCAAAATATGACGACGCCATCGTTTTTTGCCCGCAAAGTGTTAAAAAGTGACTAATTTCTGGTAAAACTTTGAATGGCAATTGAAAGTGATGGCCATCGCCATGGCAACAGTGGGCGTAGTCACCCATTTTATTTATTTATTTATTTTTTTATAAGAATAATCCCCAATAAATTTTTCTCAAGGCCACAAAGTTTTATGACAAAAGCATTTGTAGTTTCAGAGTTATAAAAATAAAACTGGGAAGACGAAGTGAACCCCCCCCCTCTCAGGGTTAAAATGCATCAAATGTTTTTGATCAAAAGCCTAGAAAGTATGTACAAAAGAGCTAAAATATAAACAAAAAAATTTTTAGCCTCCTTACAATTTTATCTTGTTGAAGAACGACACCAAATAACAGAAAAGAGCAAAACCAAGAACAAGACGGGGGTAACGCTGCAAATAAAAAATCTAAAATTTTGCGACTGGTGTTTAATACACAGCAGAAAATGGCATGCTTGCTC
>JANSTP010266337.1:0-10780 GCA_025330745.1 Cladonema radiatum | reverse complement strand
GAATAAGGAATCCGCTGACCAAAAGCATCGCATAATTGCCGTACGGGAAAAACGCTAGATCTATAGTTTACCATTCGAATAAAAATATCTGATGATAACAAATTTAAAGAAAAGTTAACTGTTAGTCCAGTTATTGATCGACGCAAAGAAATAATGATTTTCTTCGAAATTACGGCAATATAACTGTTGCAAAAGTAACATCTATAACTTTTTTGATAGGGGAGCAGTTGCTCCCTTTGCTCTCCTCTGGCTACACCCCTGAATGACATTAGGGAACATAATTCTTTATGGTTTTGTTCAGATCACTTTTCGTCAGCTTATTGTCAAAAACAAATACCTCTTTACAGGCACGTAGGTACCAGGGGGCTGTAAGCGCCCCCCAGTAATTTCCCTATCTATTTTTTTATTACAAGTCTTGTTTTTAGTTCTAAAAGTAACTATGGGCACAGCTTATGTATGGAGAGTTTCTATGGAACGGTTGAACCCTTCGTTAATCCTCGATGATATGGGGATGCTTACCTAAACGAGTGATTTTGGTAAAATATCACTTTAGAGACGTTTTTATAATTTATTAAATCATGCAAACTCTAAATGCAAGGTGAACTGCAATAGTAAAGTACTTGAAATCTAATTTATGGGTTGTTCATATGAGATGAGCTGTTCTTGCAAAATGGGTTAGCTCGCTAAATTGAGATAAACTATGGTTCACTTTCACATGAATGTTTTTGATCTCCCTACTGTCAGCTCACACAAATCAATACACAGTTTGATGAAACATTTTGATCCGATTGAGCATGCGTAAATCACTACGCAATACATCATTTTCCATAAGACCTTCTAATATTTTCTTTTAGGAGTAAGGTTTTATCAAATTTACCTGACAGGCTTAAAAAACTCGTAATATGCTTTCTTAGTTTTCAATATATTTTTAAACTATTGAAAGTTGTGTTCTGTCTCAGAGAGGGTGGGGGTGTCTAGAATTGGTCAAGGGGATTGGTGTTAAGGGGATTGGTGTCAAGAAAGTTAGCCTACTTGATGAATGCTTCTCGTAGCAATTGGGCTAACTATATGAAGATTGGCCGCTGAATATTACTAAGAAGTTTGGAAAATCCTAAAAGATGAAATAGCACAGGCCCAGATAAAACAATGCAAATCTCAGATTAGCTGTCAGTAAACAATATTGCTAAGATTCAGATTGTCATAGGAGACAAAGAAAGGAATCAGTTTTCCAATACCTATGAAAAAACCATCCGAAAAAACTTTTTTAGGGAACTTTGGTTTTTAATAAATTTGACTAATTTTGGATGGTTTTGGTTGACTTTAGCTGGTTTAGATTTAGTTATTTTGGTTACTTCCGGTGATTATAAAAACCGGAGGATAGAAAACTCTATATCAGATAAACAAATAACACATCGTAAATAAGCAAAAACAAACAATCAAAATAATAAGGTGTTTATTTATTTATTTATTTATTTATTTATTTTTAAAAAAATTCTTTTAAAATTCATCCACTCAGCCAGTAAGACAGACCACATTCAATCAGAATCTTCTTCTATGGTTTGAAAACGCAAACTCTGTAGACTCTGTCTTTTTCATTAAGATTTCAAACTCTTTTCTAAAAAGTTTTTTGTGTGCACTGTGGAGAAATAGTTACGCAATTACGTCATTGCTTGTATTTCTTTATTGATTTTGAGGCGATATATAACACATGCCTATTGTCATTTTTTTTTTTTTTTTTTTTTTTTTTTTCAAGTTAGTAGAAAGACAGTCTAGTGGTGAACGGTCATGTTAAGTTTTGAATTTTTGTCTCCTCTTGTTAACCTATAGAGAACCTATAGAGTCCTCTTAACATCTGAAATTTTTACAGAGAGACGGATTAACGCATTTATTTATCATAGTAGAAGTACAAAATATCCAAAGAGAAAGAAGAATTACAAGAAAAATATCACAAAGTTAATAGACAAAATCAAGGAACATTTACAAATTGAAAGGAACTCAGTGAAAGAATATGATGAAAACACTTATGGTTATTTAGAATCATTGAAATATCTTAAAATTGAAAATACAGGATATAATAAGCAAATTGGAAGAATCATCGAAGAAGAACAGAGAAATAGATCAATCATTAGAGTTTAGTTTAAATTTGAAGAAGTACAAAAAACGTTTAGAAAATAAAGCAATCAAGAAGGATGGTTTTGCTGATACAAGCACAACAGAATCAACAGATGAAGCTTGTAACAACTCAACGAATTCAAACAAACGTGTATCATTAACAAATATCGAAATTAAACCATTTCAAGGCGACTATACAAAATGGAAAATGTTTAAAGAAATATATAAAGTGACAGTCCATAAAAGAACAGACATTATGGCAATTGAAAACTTTATCCAAGTGGGCACACAACTTTCTTCAAGACATCTTGAAGACATCTTAACTAGAGTCTAGATACTTTCTTACTTTCTTAATCTTAAAGACGCCTAAATCTAGATTTAGCAATCTTGTAGTAAACTTGTAGAAGACACCTTCCTGCTATTTAGGGTTTTCATTACAGGTGGTGCACAGGCTAAATCAGCCGCGTACTTTTACCAAATACTTCCTTCTATGTCAAAAATGTGGGGAAAGAAACCTAGAAAAATATAAAAATTTCACCACCCTAAGCTCCAAAACCGCCTCCTACTTTCGTTTATCGTGAAGAGCCTGTTGTCTTACTACATGAGATGTGTATTTGACTTTTTGCACTGGTATATATAGAGATAACTTGTTTTTAATCTTATACAATTTGCTTCCCCTCCAATTTCCAGTTCTTGGGCCAATATAGAAAAATCAAAGCTTTTGAAACTTTAAGGATTATATTGACCTTTTTTAATAAAATAAACGTAAGCTGATATAGTCTTCTTAAAATACAATTGGTAAGTAGTATCAGTAACTTCCGTCACGCACTGTTTCCCCTTCTGGCCGCTGCATTCCTCAGATAGTTTTTTAGGACTGCGTGGATATCGTGTTCCACAGCGCAAACGTCTCTTTCATGCACACCATCTAAATGCCAAGAACATAGTAAGGAAAAAATAAGAGAGAACTGATTTCGGGTTACTAAGTTCATTTTAGAAAACGAGCACATACCAACGATAAGACTTAAAACGGGACTATCTATCACTTGAAACTTGTCATTACTGCCGGAAAAATTCAAGCACATCAACCGCTTTGTAAACAATCTAATAAAATAACGACACGTTATTTTATTTATAACCGAACAGAAAAGCGAAATCTTATACTAATTTCAAAAACGATGAACTGTCTCCAAATTAAAACACTCAATTATTTTCTGCTGTTCTTATACCTAACGCAAATACGAAGCAATAGTTAGAAAGTTAGAAACATGAAAACCAAAAAACCTGTCAAGAAGAAAGACAGGAAAAAAACGTTTTCTCTTGTACTTCCGTTTAGTCAAAAACGTTCATATTGTCAAAAGTTGTTTATTGTTAAAGTATACTTCAAAGCTTGTTGTAAGTAGTCAGGGCAGGTTTCCAAAACGATCAACGAAAAGCAGATATAAGGACAGTAATTGATCACCTTTGTAAAATGTTTCTGGTATGATCCTCGTAGTCCGCACCACCAATATTACCCAAATATGAAACCTAAATAGATAATTTATGAAAGAAATTTCGCTTATATCATCTGAAAAATTACGAATATTAACCATTTTAGGCATAAATTTTCATAACACTGACATTTTGTGTAAAGTGTTGAAGTTATTAGTTACCCAAGTTTTTTGTCTTCGCTATTACAGTTCCTAAATAACAGAGGAAGGGTCAGGGCAGCCTACACCTTGCACCCTTTCCTTTTCCATTCTCAAAAGGGTTAAAAGGTCGTTATAATTCTGTCACGGAGATGCTATCGCCATAAAAATTCGAGAGTTAGTTAAATTTTTAATACCATTTTTCTTCTTTCATTGACGTCTCTCATTTGCTCTTGAAGTTGTCGCAACGCCGTGCGCGATTCCAAAGGATCAAATTTGAAAGATGGATCGTGAGTAGCACCATTTGCGTTTCTGAGTGTCCAGTTTTTAATTTCTAGAATCATTTTTGTTTGTTTTTTCAGGAGCTCTATGGATAAAAAAATTAATAATAAAAATAAAAATAGCGTAGCATAGCAACAGTCTCACCAACAACTACAGTAGTCTCTCTAGTTAGCGGGCACTCTAAAAAGCGTACACGGACAACAGACAAATGTTATTACACTGGACGAATCCTAGTCAAACTCGGCGGACACTCTAATAAGTAGACATTTTTTTTATTTTATTTTTTTTTTTCATCAAATGGCCTTTTCGGCGATTTATTCTTTTAAATTAGCCAACTCTACTAGAAGTTTTTCAAAGCATTCATTTGAATGTAGTAAAGAACTAACCCTGTGTACTATTAAAAATAGGTGGATCTATCTGGTACTTTTTCTTCGGTTCTTCCACACTCTTTTCAGGTGCATCCAAAGCTAAAGTAAATTATATTAGTATGTATTAAATAACAGTAAAATTGAGTATCATGAATAAAACAGAAATTCACATTAAACAAGGCAATTTTGTACCTAGCATAGCAGAGGCACAGCAAATGACACTATTACTAATTATTTCTCTATTCATCTCAATTATTCTAACTTATCTCCCGGTACTATGTTCGTTTATAATTGATCCAATACTGATAATAAAATGCATGTTTTCTGGAAAGACTGCCAAGAGGTTTGCAGGAGTTACATGCATTTTGAATATGAAAGAATGCCACCTTCAAGAACGGACATCATCCTTGAACAGGATCTACTCCCACTGCCTGCACTCATCAGATGATGAAAAACGGTAAAAATGGAAAGGAGGAAAAGTAATTTATTTTAAATCACTTAAGTTTCGTTATTGTCGATGAGAGTAGCTACTTCTGTTGACAGCTCTAGATGGACTGTCGATATCTGGGCCCCTGCTCCTGGCAGTTCTATGCTTTGATGGTGAGGGTGAAGTAGAACTTTGTCTATTGCAGTGATTTGATGATGGACGTTCAGTGAAAACATTTTTTTTTTTGACTGAAGGAAAGAGGCTTGAGGAGAGTGATCGTTTTGCATGCTTCTGTCGTTTAGGTGGTGAAGGGGACGGAGATATCTTGGCTGTATAATAAAAAGAAATAAAAGTATGATCAAAAAACGATTTCTGTGATACATCTTAGTTTCTAAGGCACACAAGTACTTACATTCTCTTTGTGAAAATTTTTTCTTTTCCGTTGGTGTTGGAGATGTTTCGACTTCCAACATCTTTCTTTTGCTTTGTTCCTCTTCAATTAACGGGGAAAGGGCAGGCAAACAGTTGAAGTCTGTATCGCAGGGTGGACCGAGAGGAGAAAATGTTTTCTGTGATAGCAATGTAGAATCTGAAATAATGGAGAAAAAACTTGGCCATATATTCTAATTGAACATTTCTTTCGAAACATTGACATTGCTAGTTTTTCATAACTTTGGGACTAAGAAGATGTTTTGCTCTGGAATTTTGTGGCTTACCATGGATCTGGAATTTTTTATTTTCCACAAAGAAATATGGGTGACCACACAAACTGCTGACATGACAAACCCAATTCAGTCTATATCAGCAACCATTATGGGGAAATTTTCGGAAGTGATTCTCCAGCAGCTTCAAGCAGAAAAATGCTTAGCTGAAGGCTCTCAGAATAAGCCAGATTTTAAATGTACAAAGCTTCATTACTTCAGCATAAGTGGTTCCCAAATAATACCTAAGGCGTAAGACTTCAGACCCTGAAGGCTTAATATAGGCAATTATCCTAGTTTATATACCGATTTCGAGCACTCAAAAAGTCTGCCCGATTTAAATAAAAATTCATAAGGAAATACAATGCATTGAGCATGCCCTTTCCTCATTACTTGAGGAAAAATCATGTAAATACATTTTTGCATAAAAATATCTAAGTTCCAGGCAGGGAGCAATAATTTAGGCAAGAGATAATTTGGGTACTAATATCAGAAACTACCTAAACTTTTTTTTTGTATTGACCCCTGTAAAGCAAAAATAGAATGCGACGTACTTTCCGTTAATAAATTTGAGTTGCTCTTCTTGACAGGACTGTTTTCAATAAATCCATATTTTTAACGTCTTGATTTTGAAGGTGACTTGGGTTTCTTGGGTGATGGTGATACAATTGGTTTTTCCGGGAACGATTTACCAGCTGGAGCATTTAATTTTGTCTTACTTGAATTTTTGCATTGTTTCGATTTTCCAGTAGGTGGAGATGGCATTTTCAAAGGGGTATTGTGCTGGGAACAATCTACAAGGAGATTGGATATTTTATAAATTTACTGGCAAAGGAGAAATTCAATAACTTTGACTCTGCTGCTTTTTTCCCAATTTCCAATTGAAGATTTTCACAAGAACTCCTATTAAATTAGCTAATACATTTTAAACAAACAATATTAAATTAACCATATTCACGCCAGGCTTTTTGTTCTAGTCAGAAGCCGGGGAGGGGGGTGAACCCCTCCATAAATTGAAAACTACTATAGCTATGGCAATAAAACTTGGCACACTAATACTTTGAACCTTTCTGCACACTTCTGAATGATTTTGATACTGATGACATCATCAAAAAAGTGATCGGCGACGGCATCATTTTTGCCTCAAAAGGTAGAGGAAAAAGTTTTCGGGTAATTTTCTTTTCTGTCTGGTAGGAAAGAATGGACAAGTTTTTCATTTTTGTCTCTATTTAGTTAGTTTTCACAGAAGAATAACATTTAGAAAGGTTTAGGCTGAAAAAAGTAGGTTTAAGGGATGAAATGTTACTCATGTTTCAAATTCTCTATAGCGAGTTAATGCTTTATATATTATTTAAGGAAATATATCGAGAACAATTCAAAAATGAATGATTACCGTCGCGTTCATCATCGCTTTCAGAGTTTTCCGAGGTTGCAGTTGTATGATTTGTACTCCATGCAAAGTTTTAAGTCATCTAAACAACCGAAGAGTTTAATATCTCTGCTAGCCTTGATGAAATGAAATGGCGGCTTGACATCAGAATATTTTGGGGAACAAAATTACTAATCATCACTTTACTTATGAAAAACTTGGACTGTAGTAGTCCTGAACTTAACTTTATAGTATCAAAATTTGAGAACCAAATTGACAAAAAGAAATCAATAAGCTATTTGATAATATAAAACATACCATCTGCCAATTTTTTTCTCAGTCTTTCTTTGGTGTTTTATTTTCCAACATCAACTTATTTGCATTTTTACGTGGCCAATAAACAATATTGTTGTCTTCATCAACCCATTTGTTAGGTATGTCATCATCGATACCAATAAACAATATTGTTGTCTTCATCAACCCATTTGTTAGGTATGTCATCATTGATAACTTTGTCACCATTTTCTAACCATTTGGTGCGAGACCACATTCTTTGTTAAATCTTTTTACTGACTATCAATAAAAGTATCTTGTAGAACAGAAGAATAAAAGCTTTACATTCGCTGGAAAAAAAGTAAGGCAAAAAAGCATGCCTAAACGCATTCTTCGGATCATAACCTTAAGAGCGTTGCACATACATAAAAGGCTGATTTAGATCTAAGACGCGAACGTCAAATTAATTACTTGAAATTAAAGTACCTGTAAATGTAAACTTAGCGTTATGGGTTTTGCTCAGAGTAATTACGGTGTAATTAAATAGCGTTAACGTTTTATTATCAAAATTTACAACGTTAAAACTATAAAGCTGAGGTTGTAAAGAAAACGAAAACGTTAATTAACCTTCTAAAGTACTCAGAGTAAAACCCATAATATTTACATTGCGGTTATTGCTGTTTTAAATTGTAGTAATTAAGTTGACGTTCGCGTCCTACATCTAAAGCAGCCTAAAACCTTTTCAAAGACGGGAATAATTTTTTTGTGGAAAATGGCGGTTGAAATGAAAAGGGGGGATTGATTTTGATAGGGGGTCTTCACTTATGGGATTCTAGGTACTAAATGACGATCTTGATAGACTATAAGAAAACTTTAAAATGTTGATTGAATTGTTAGCTTTTGTTTCCAAATTAATTTCTTGCGAAAATTATACTGATAACTATAATTTTCAAAATCAAAGGTTTCAGAAAATATCTGACTTTCAGAAATAAACTTCTGTTAAGAAAAATTTTCCAAGACCTTTTTTGAAAAGTTACTTACTAAAGCAAAAAACATTTGGGGAATGGTTTTAGCAAAACTGTCTGAACTGATGAGAGCAATAAAGAATGGTATATTAATAAATATCACATTTATTATTAATTTTATACTCATAACTTTAATAGATATCACAAATATTACATAAGATGTTTTACCAAAAGGAAGGTTTTAAATATTATTCATAACTTTAAACTTTATTACAACACATATACAGTAAGATTGTTGGAATTATAAAACCAAAATTCTGAGCCTGAAAATATTACTTCAAAGCCTTAGTAATGTCAGGATTTTAAGACAGGATATTACTATAAAGTAATGTCCTGTCTTAAAATCTAAAAAATAAAACAGCATACTGTAATTCTAGGACACAATATGAAATAAAATATTCATAATACTTCAAACAAGCCAGGTGAAGAATAAATAAATGAAAGGAGTACATCAAAACATAAGCTTTATTTGTGGCATGGAATAGACAAAAAACTTACAATTGAAATTTTATTGACAAGTATATATTTGAAGGCCAATTGCTTTGAACTCAGTAACAATACTTCAAACTGAAAGGCACTTCTAAAATAATTATCACGTTTATTAAAATTACTAAAACATTGAAAAATAAGCACTGATCATGCTGCAGAATTAATATGTCAATGAAATTTGTGCTCCATTAACAGACAGCTAATATGAATGAATCAAAGGATGGAAAGGAATTAAAAATAATGATTATGATGAAGAAACAACAAAGTTCTTATTACTAGAACAAAAATTATTGATTGGATTTTAGAGGAATCAGTTCTTATTCTCTAAATAACTATTTCGCTGAACATAAGTGGGAAAATCTAAAAATCACTTATATATGAAACACAAATTCCAAACAATGGAATTGTGAAAATCCTATAAATATACAGTAGAATCAAAACTTTAATATTTTTCAACTTTCTTAATTAAAGTAATTGTTGCACAAGCAAAATCATTACAAAGTCAGTGGTGTATTTTAGTGGGCGTAGCCTAACTGCCATCCACCTGAAATGTACATGCACAAAAAGGCTAATAATATCAGTAAAGTTTCTGTAATATGCTGTTTGAAGAAAGAAAATCAAAAATTTGAAAATCGATTATTTTTTAGACACTCAAATATACATTACGGGTAAAGAATTCTTTGGGGACAAAGTTCCTTATTTTTGCATTTTTTGGATGTTTTCATGAAAGTAAGTCCCCATGAAAAGAACTAACATGCGGATTTGCGAACGTTTTTACCATGCGAAGTGAGCTTGAAAGCCGATCCGCAAAAGTTAAATTGGAGACTTGTACCCCTGTTTAATTATTTATCAAAATTCCCCAAATTTAGGGGAAAATATTGCACAAAAAACAAAAATTACAAAAGATTATCCACGCACAAGAATAAAACTTCTTTGTTTTTAAAAACGCAGAAAATTTTTTAACCTTTTAGAAACAAGGAATATACGTGATAAAAGTTAACAAAAATTTTCAGTATAGATTTTCAAATTCATAATTCAATTTATTTTCCCAGCAAATACGAATTTATTTTTATTTAATTTTTATTCCATTTTTCCAGTCCAATGCAAAGGTTATTTTACGTGAAATAGATTTAATCGCTGAACCAGGAAAGTAAATCCTTGAAACTTTCCCTTTTTTTCTTTGTGAAACTTTCTCCCTGCAAAATTTTCTACCCATAAAGTAGACATTACTGTTCAGAGGTAGACAAACAACTAAAATCCATAAATAATACCTCTTATAGTAATTACAAGCAAACACCATAATTAAGAAACATTGAAATTATCACAATTACATACTGTGCAATACGCTAATTATAACATAACAGTATTGTTTGTAAGGTAAACACACTGCTTTTACCTTCGTAACATCAGCAGTAAATGTACAAGACAAGCAACGTATTCCATCTCTTAATACATATATGCCAACATGTTTAGTCCGATTCCAAAGACCTTTCAAAATAATTGTCCAAAAATAAAATATCATAACAATTGCAGCTAAAATGGTTATTCTGTAGTTTTTCTTGGACAAATACTACGTTATCATCTACAATGAAACAATTATCTTTTCGACTGGAAGATATTTTTGAGGAAATTCTTTTCTGTGTGTAGGTATTGTTCTCGCATTCTGTTATTCTTCTGTATACCTGTGAAACAGGATTTTTATAACTGCGAACCTGTTTCTCCAAAACTTGTAAAAGGTTCTCAAAAGGAAATGCTGATAATGAGTCCAATGGTTCATTGAAATACTCTACATCATCAGTAAGGTGTATTAAATTATGTACGTTGTATACTACAAATGATTCAGTATAGATTTCCGGACTTTTTCGAACAAAAATAATTAAAAGTTCCTTTGCAAAACTTAAGTAATGATGTCTGTAATCAATCAAGTACCCGAAGTGCAACATTTAGAGTTAAAAAATGCTCGTAAATATTCTTGCTAACAACTTGCTTTAAAACAACCAGACCAGAATATAGCAAAAATTGTCTCAGTTCTGTGGCTTTCCATCTTTCTAATTCCAATAAAGAGCGGGGCTGTCGAGCAAATTCTGAAGGGAAGAGTCCATTAAGTGC
>JANSTP010266326.1:0-10781 GCA_025330745.1 Cladonema radiatum | reverse complement strand
TAAAACAAGATAAAAAATAAAAGAAATAGAATGAAATAAAATAAAATAAAAAAAAGTAGAAAAAATAATAAAAATATATAATTAAAAAATCAATAAAATAATTCTTATTGCCCTTGTCGGCCACCATAGACATAGCCACAAGAAGCAAAGAAAGTAATATAGAATACATAATCATGGATAGTGGTTGTGAATCAAGAAATTTCTCGATGAATTTAATGAATTTTATTTGAAAGATTAACAAAATTTTAACTTCCAAGTGAAATAATCCAAAACATCGTATAACATGACAACTTTAAGAGGTATGTAGAAAAAAAGATACCTAAGTGGAAAAGGATTGTTACATTACAGACTCTTGAGAGGTGTTTCAATTCTTTGTCCAGGATTAGCAGCTGCAGTTCTCAGTGCTTTATTTTTCATATTATGAAGGTCTACATCCAATCCTGTTCAAAATATAACAATGAAGTTAACAGCGACTAAGATGCTTTATCCTTGTTCCACATAGAAGGGGGATGCTACAATCTACCAACCCCAAGAAATTTGATTTTATAACTTTCGTTATAGTAAATGCTTTTCCATGAAATTGAATTAGGTGCACAAATCTATATATTACAATATTTGAAGAATTTAATCTTATCATGCAAGCCAGATCTTATTGATCCCTGCTACCATGCATTTTCTAGTAGTCTCTAAAAGCTGGAGTAATGGCTATTTTTGCTCATTTTTTGTTAAATTTTTTTGACATGATGAAGGTTCGAGACAATAAAGATTGTAACCCTTTTGAAACAGCATATAACATATAACCAAATAATGTGAAATTCTTTGGTCCAAACAAAATAATAAGGTAGTCACTGGAAAGTTGATTTCTCATGTCGCTAACATTGTTTTCAACTAGAGGAAAATTACATAAGAGAACATACTTAACACCTGCAAACATAATTACATTTTGCGTTTATGCTGAGAGTTTCATGAAAATACTCATTGAACTTGTCGAGCTATGACCATTTGACCTTTTGAGAAAGGAAAGAAATATTACAGAGCCAACAAAAAGAATACTTTTTGAAAACTTAAAGTGTAAAGGAATCGAGTCGGATTCCGACGATAACCATACTAAGAACCATGCCAATTTATGGGCTGGGCTGTCGATAGAGTAGTACATGTGAGGACAGTCGTGAAACCATGCGAGAAACTACGCACAACAACTGAAGAACGAACAAGAGTAAGCAAATGTAGCTCCAGCTACTGTAATATCACACAATAAAATCAGCTTTTTACTGTTGGAACATGGTCATGGCGGTTACTTCCACTTCATGGATATTACTAATTGAGCTAGAGAAGACAAACTAATAACAAGACAAACTAGCTAACAGAGATATGTAGTTAGCTAGCTACCTAAGTTTTTCTCTCATAGTCTTAATATTACTTTTTACTGTGAATTAATTCTGTGCCATGGACAAAATTTAGGAAAGGTTCTCATAACTAGCTACTAGTTTACTAGTTTACCTACCTAAAGGTAGGTACTGTAGCTTAGCTACATAACTGGCTAGCTAATGTAGTAGCTTGCACAGCATAGGTAGCCTAAAATATAGCTATGTAAGCTAGTTATCTCTGTATCTGATAGTCTACCAACCTAGGATAGGTAGGAATCAAAATTTCTAGCTATATTTGCCCCATAGTGTAGATAGGTGGCTCTGTCCAGGTTTTTTTTTATCTCATTTTCTAAATGTTTACCTGCCTGCCTGTTGCCTATCCAAGATTAGCTAGCTAGCTGTGGTAGTTATGGGTAAAAAACTTTCATAGCTAGCTAGCAGGCTTTTTAATAACAAATTTTAAAACAACAATAAATCACTGACAGCTGAAAATTTCTTAAATTGCCTGCAGCTCTAGTAGCTATAGCTGTATAGCCTCGCTGAAAAAAGATCTTCTGGTTGTTGATTTTAGGTACCTACAAGATACAAGATTGTAGATTTTTTTTGATATAATAGGCAGTAGGTGTGTAAACATTAAGAAGTAAACATAAGTAGATGGATTTCCTATAAGTGAATGCATCACAGCAAAACCTAAACAGAAGGAGGCAAAAATACATATGGTAAAAGGCAATAATAATTTTAAAAACAAGTATGAAAGGCAGAAAGCAGTTTGATTTCCAAATATGTTTTGATAAATTAGAAAGAAGATATATTCTAAATATTAATATATATTGCAAAGCAAGAAAAAAGAAATCATGAAAAACGAAAATTATGAATAACCTTGATATCTACAATGATATGTCTTTATGTAAACTCAATATTCTGAAAAAGAATATCCTGCGAAAACAATGAAACACAAAGAATGACAAGATCAGTAAGTTTCATGGGGGTAATAAAGGGACACGTGAAATTGTAGGGTAAATAAGGACTTGCCCAAATTTCAGCCACAATATTAAATGTGAATGATGTATGGACATAGCCTTTAACCATCAAGTCTGAAGAAATAAATTAAAATGAACTGAATGAATTTGATCGGATTTTTCTCAACTTGTGTCTGATTTCTTTTCAAATGTTGAGAAACTACAAATTTATGTTTTTAGAACTTTTGGTTAATTTAGAATTGTTGTCAAGAGAATATTTTCACCAATATTTTAATACAGGATATATATAGCTAGCCATTATAATATTGTATTCTCGAAGTGATGTAAAGAAAATCATCTTAAATTTGCTATTTTGCTTCAAAGGGGTGTCCCTTATTAACCACATCGAAAATTCTTACTTGTGGGGTAATTACGAGACAGTCAGATATAATTGCTGACAAGAAGTTTGATCATCGGTATAGCAGTGTAGTATGTGTTTTTGCTGCTAAAACATTAAAAAAATTGATTGGACCCAAGTTAACCAAAATCTGACATTTAATGGTATGATATGAAAAGCACCTAATTTTTAATACCGAAGCAGCAATTTTGTTTTTCAGTTGTCATTTTTCATATAATTATAATATCATTTTTGATTCTTTATGATATTATTAGATTCTTATTATTGATTATTTATATATTATATAATGATATTTATAATATAATATTATTTCAATTCAGGGACCACGACACCAGGGCGCCAGGGGGCCATGCTCTCCCCCCAATAATTTGTTAACCAATCATAATTTTTAAGCAGTAAAAAGGAGTTGACAACTCAATCTACTTGGCATCAGTAAAACACTTCCAAATGATAACTGTTTAATAAAGTTGGCTGGTTTTTACAGCTGAATAACCTCATACTCAGCCTGGGAACATTGTGTTTGATCTCTTTGTGTTTCGAAACAAAAAAATGCTTTTATTAAGAAAAATTGGCTTGAGACGATGCTAAACCAAGTCACGTAATCTTATGTAAACACCTATAAACAGATCATATTTAATCAAAAAAAGGCTCGTTTTAGCCAGTCTAGAGTACTGAAAATTCAAAATTGTTTTCAACAGATAGCCCCTCCAATCAAAAATCTGTGCCGTGGCCCCTGCAATTTACATAGGTCAACTATAATAACATCATTCACTTAAAATAATCCAAAGCGATCAGTTCTGTATGCAGGGTCCCTTTATTACCACAGGCCTGTCCCGTATTTACCCCAAATCATGGGGTAAAAATGGGGCACTTTTATGATCATTTTAAATAAAATCTAATTATTTTGGTAAAAAGTTACTTGGCAATGTTGAAGGTGTTCTTATAGGGAAAAGATCAACATGGCTTAATAATATCAGCTGCTATTAGCTGCTATTGTTTGCAGTTAAAGAAATGATTTATTGATTTTCTCCCTTAATTACCCCCCCCCCCACTGGACTATATATGATACTGAGATTTGATGACAAAACACCCTGTTTGTCTGATTTTAGAAGCATTTGTTTACATTTACAAGTCTATATTATTTTGCCTTAAGAGCTTGCCAGAATTGTACACGTGACCAAAGCAAATAACAACACGCAAAATTTAACTATTAGCTAGCTCCTTGTAAACCTCTCTTTCTTCCATAAAATTTTCTTAGTTTTTTCAAGGGCTTATAAAACTTCTGTATGCTATTCTCTACACAGCTATAACACAAGCTTGGTTTGCTGCCATTGAACCTCTGTTGTGGACAGGTGGAGTAAGGGGTGACATCCATATTCAACTTTCATGCTTAAGAGGTATTATTAGATCTAATCTGCTGGATGGAATATAAACCTGGCTGGTGTTTATATTATGTTTGTCTTGCCTTCTTTGGCGCCACTTTTCATATCAAGTCTATAGCGTTTTTTTTCACCTCATAGCCTTTATCACATCATTGCCTGACCTCAAGTCTCTCTCATATTCTTTCGAGAGGTCGTAGTTGATCCAACTAGGACAGGTTTTTGCAGGGGCTGTTTTCGCTTTCCACGACCCTTAGGCAAAGGGGAGCAGACAGGCTTAATTTTTTCACTAGTTTTTTTACACAGTTATTTTCATAACTAAAGAGTTTTTATAAAGGTTTTATATATTTGCGTGGGTAATATATCCCCAGTTTATTCTGTGCGGGTAAAATATTTCCAGTATACGGATTATTTTTGCGTGGATAAAGTATCCCCAGTTTTACGATCTTGTCATGTTGAGGTCAACCACTCGAGCTTCAAACAAGAAAACCTATCACGACGTAGCCCAGTCTGGACTTTCCGGCGCTCAACAACAAGTATTAGACGCAATTCAATATGGTTTGAACATTCACAAAGATCTCCAACGCCAAATGGCTTGCGCAATTTGAGCAGGAGAATGCGGAGAAAAGCTTTTGGCTCGACAAAAACTACTCGATCCGGTTGAAGCCAATAAGAAGGCGTCCATTGACAATGTACAGAACAAGGTCACAACCCCTCCTTCTTCTCAACCCAATCGCATTCAATCCGCAAGTAAACCAGACACCACAACCTCTACATCACATAACAACACTCCTGCTTCCAAAACGTCCTTTGCAGCAGCAGTACAACAACAAACCAACCAAAACCAACCTCCCAAAGTAAATGATGAAACTGAGGACGAAGGAAAGTCGTATAGCAAAATCGAATCTGAAATCATAAATATAGCTATTCATTCCATTTTGGAGCTAACCTGTGCTGACGTAGCAGTCGACATTTGCCGTTTTATTGATAAGATATATATAAAAAGCTTCTGGTAATCGGGTCATAATCGCTTCGCCATCCGATTTACCTCCTCTGATGCCGCACATGCCTTTGAACAAAACAAACACTTATTGTCCACCCAGTGGCATCAATACCATTGCCACCAGCAAAATCTGTTTCTGCTGCTAACTGTCTTTTGCGAGGAGCAAATCCCCAATCCCTTCTTTGAGGACAAGTTAAAGTCGGAACTGTTAAACGTATTACAAAAGTCCGACATGACATAACCATCCCAGGTGGAGAAAAAATCAACTGGTTCTCCAATAAATGCACCATTGTCATGGCCATACATCAAAATGTTCCCATCGATTCTATTCCTAACCCCATGAATTACAAAGACAAACAAATCGCTGTCCGTTACAAAGGATAGAACCGGACATGCCGAAACTGCAAAAAACTTATTATGGGTGGCCCTCATCAATGCCCCCCCACACACAACCACAACAGCAAAGACACACCACCGAAACCACCGTCAACCAAAGATTCCACACCTGTATCTTCTGCAACACCTGCGGAGCAACTAGCTCCCTCCAAAATTTTAAAAAATAATAATGCTTCCTTACCAACTACCATTGCAAACTCCACCACTACAGGATCGATACACAATACTACCACCACTACTGCATCGCAGGCGTATGTCATCAGCTCTGCTGCTTCTGTTATATCTACTACTAGCACCAACACCTCAACAATAGACATTGTCTCATCTAATGCAACTACAACCACCACATCTGCTATTAACAACACTCCAGTTACAACAGTCGTTCCTGAGACTCAGTTATCTTCTTCTCCTACACCATCTGACCTGGATAACGCACTCTCTATCCCCTTATTTCCAAACACGAAACAGGAAAACAAAAATTTAGTCATAATTGACAAAGACTTAGCAGACGAAATTTGGATAGGAGACAACATTATTGAACCATTTGGTACTCCTGCTAAACAAACTTTTACTCAAATTACCGTCTCAAATAACTCGTTCCCTGATGCCTAAAAATGGACGGAATCTGATAGCACTCAATCTGATTCCTTCGAAAACAATACTGCTTCAATCTCGAATTTCACTTCTACACAAACTGATATCTTTACTAACAACTCCGACGATGACAATGTCAACAATACAACTACCACCTCCAATAACACTGATCCTACATCATCAAACACAACCACCCTCACTTCGGAAAATATTGCCTGGTCACAGACGACAAAAATAAAAATAATTCTGGGGACCATTCTCATTTCACTACCGAGGAACTTCCTTCTACTCCAATGTTTACTCAACCCAACACCAAAGCCCCTGTTACGGACAATCTTGAACAAAATAAAGGCAACATTTCAAACAACAGGTCAGACTCTCCCCTCACAACTACCTCACCAAAATCGGGTTCCAATCGCAAAGATGGGGAGTTGTCCAACTCACCGAGAAGACGAAAAAAATCAAAATCCAAAAAAGATAAGAAAACGAAAAAACATTCTCGCTACTATTCACTGACATCATCCCGTCAACAATCTTCATGTAACCCTGCACAACAATACTCTCCACACTAACCCACTTGCCGAGAAAGCAATGGAGACATTAACACTGACCTCTCATAACACATGTAGTTTTTATATCACGATTTCTTCACTTTATTCTGCCTCCGAGCCCGAACACTAAGTTCTTTTAAAAGGGATATCAATATAGCATGCCTTAATATAAACGGCCCCAAATCCGACGCTAAGGTTAACCTACTTTTTCATGAAATGTTCAACTCTCCCCACGATCTTATAGCCTTCTTAGATACTCACCTTACTTTTACTGACCCTGCTCTCCCTTATCTAAAATGTAAATGGCTGGGGGATGTATCTGTTTGCGGTGGCGCCTCCTATAGTAAGGGCATCATCGAACTTCAAAAACGCAAAGGGGAACTTCTTATTAGTATTACCCCAACCCGGAAGAACGTTTCTATTTTTTCACAACTTCCTTGGGCTCTCATTTCTTTGATGTCTGTGTTGTATATGCCCGTGGTAAACACCAGCCCAGTAGACGAGCCTTTTTTGAACGGGTCCGTTTACAACTGACTACTTGCTCCCTTAACCCACAATCACTGATCGTCATTGGCGACTGTAATACCACCCTTTTCGCTTCCGATCGATCAAACAGTAGATACTATACCTGCAGCTCCCAAAAAAACGCTCCAATCATTGATTAACGAATTTGACCTCATTGATTCTTGGAAACTAAAAAACCCTGATCTCCACCTGTTCCCCTTCAGTTCCTTCTCCGCCGCCACTAAAACATGTAATAACACTAGAATTGACCGTTGTTATATATCCTGTTCCATTGACTCTTCCAAGGCCTTCTTTCAACGAAAAGCGGCTGCTAATAGAACTTATCACTCCATGACCAGCGTCTATAATAAATCCGGTCAAACCATCACAGGACCTCATGCCATTGTAAAAACCATTAAAGACTTTTACCACGAATAATATTCCGAAGAATCCTGCAGCCCTTTTGGGCAAGACTCTATGCTCAACCAACTGCCTCCTAACCTATAAATTTCTAGTCTTCACAAGTTCATCTGTGATTGTCACCTAAACCATGAAGAAATCACTCTCGCTATTAAGCAACAGAATAATGACAGTTTTCCAGGTTCAGATGGACTAACCACCGAATTTTTTAAAAAAATACTCCAAAGTCCTTGCCCCTGAACTTTTGAAATTATATAACGATACCCTTTCCCTTGGAATCATGTCAGACACCATGAGGGGGAGGGTATTATTTCTTGTCTCTTCAAAAAAGGTGATAAGGCGGATATCAAAAATTGGCGCCCTATTAGTCTACTCAATGCAGACTAAAAAATTTTCACCACTATCATCTCAAACAGACTCATCCCCACCTTAAACTCAATTATTTTACCAACTCAAACTGCTGCCATTAAGGGCAGGTGTATGCTGGATAACCTGTTTCTATCTAGAGATATTTTATTGTATGCACAAGAAAAAAATATTAACCTTATCGTCCTTAGCCTAGACCAACAAAAAGCCTTCCACCGAGTCAACTGGACGTTTATGTTTAAAACCCTGAAATGTTTTGGCTTTGGCGATTTTATCATAGATATGATTCGGACTGTATATCATGACATCACTGCACGTGTTAAGGTCAATAACTTCCTCTCACAAGAATTCCACATTAGTAGAGGTGTCAGACAGGGTTGTCCCCTCTCTATGATCCTCTACGTTCTCTGTATAGAAGTTCTCTATCGAAACATCCTCCAAAACAAAAACACTATGGCTATCCCCCTCCCCAACAACTCTACCATAAAAAGCTCACACTATGCTGACAACACCAATGCCTTTCTTATCAATCGTCGAAGCGTTTTAGCTCTACTTGAACTATTCTCTTTTTATGAAATTGCCTCTGGCACTAAATTGAACACTCATAAAATCTCCATGCTATTAATTAGTAATCACGATATAACCAAGTTTACTAACATCCCAATCCCTTACTCTTTTGAGAAAACTAAGACCCTAGGTCTTAACCTTTCCAACAATCCCTCTGTTATTAAAGGAAACTTCTTGATCAATCTCGAATCTATCAAAAAATCGTTATTAAACTGGCAATTCGTCCCTCTCTCTCATAGGAAAGAAACTTATAATTCATCAATCGCTTCTAAGTCAAATTTGGTTTCCAATGCAAATATTGCATTACAATACTCCTTTCCTAAAGTATCTCCAAAAGATTATTTCTGACTTCTTTTGGGACAAAAAACATATTCGCGTCCGAGAACAAACTATCCAGGATGAAATTTCAAATGGAGGCTTTGGCCTCCTCAATATTACCACCCAATGACATGCCCTCCGCCTCTCCTCCATTAAAAGAGTCTTTCGAGCAGAGCGAAACAACCCTTGGCATGTATTATTTAAACGCAACATTAACTCTTTACTAAAGAAAAACTTAGTCCTTAACAACTTCAAAACATTCATTAATTCCGCTCCTACGAGACGCACTGACAGACTTAAGGGTTTTTATAGCCAATTACTTTTCTCTTGGCGTACATTAACTCAAAATGATTTACCCCTCCCCTTCTCGCTTCCCCACAAATACCAAGAACCCCTTTTTGACAATCCCCGTATTTCCTCGCTCCAAAAACAATTCCGTCTTAACTCTGCCCCACTTGCACTCAAAAACTTCGCATTGGTTAGTGATATCTGTGCTATCCCTAACCCTGGGTTTTTCACATAATAACATGTTCACAACCCTTACTCCCACCAGCACTGATCCTCATCTCTATAACTCGCTTTTAGACATTCCTCCACCCGAGTGGAGAAACAAAATTAGTGCAGCTTGTGAGATAGATAATTTTCTCGATATCCGTATATACAATGAAAAGAGAATTCCCATTTTAATCTCTACCTCAACGAATAAAGCTTTATATAAAATCATTATAGCACACTTTAAAAAAACCCACCCTTCTCCAGATAAATTCCTGGAGTGACCCCAACACTTCGGCACACCTCCTATCAAATGGTCTACCGAGTTTATTAACCTTTATAAAAAATGGAAAAACAATCATGCGTATGAAATAAATTGGAAAGCCTTACACCTATGTGAAAATACATAAATATGGTATCATCTTGTACGACCTTTGTCCGAAATGTAAATCTGCACCTGAAGACGAGATACATATGTTTCTCCACTGTCTCGACTCAGTCCGACTCATATCTTTTTTACATAATGAATACAAAAAAACATTTCCAAAAATTTCCAAATATCAATTTATACGTTACCTTCCTTTTACTATCAAACGAACCCAAAGACATATCACTTTTGCTGTGAGAAATCATGAAAATGTGTTTCATTTTCACATTCAAAACCACACGTGATCATACAAACTATGCCCAAGCTCCAACCCACATTGATCCAATCTCCAGCTTTCAAATACGCTTTTGTTTTACGATTGCCTAAAATACAAAAATTCTCCTTTAATGGAGACAACGAGAACTTCCATTCTTTATTTAACAAACTCATTGACAAAGCAGGTCATACCTTTCTTCTTTAACACTTACTTTTTTAAGCACTTTTATTAACCAAGAGGTTACGTTTTTGCATGGATCAATACGACCAGATTATGCTATATATCTGATAGTTTATGCCTCCCTATTCCCCCCAAAGCCTTACCATACCCCTTTCCACTTTCCCTTCCCTTGCATAAATTACAGTAGTATGGTTTAGTCGCTCTCACAACTACTTTTTACTTCCACAAAAAAAAAGTAACAACTAACTTGTACTTACTCATAATTCAAATTCTTTATAATGGTACTTCCGCCCTTAGTGGGGTGAGGTGTTTTTAAGAAGGAAAAGGGTTCGGCAAATGGCCAGACTCACCTAGCAGCTCATTCAAACAAATTTCAAAACAAATCTTTCCAGAAATTGAGGGTTTAGATGGCCATAGAACTTTGTGCAATCCTGATTTTATGAATAAAATCGAAGCCAACGATCTAATACTGGTGTAACGCCCTCTCATGCCTTGAGTTTGGAAGCTACGGACACCCGACTCCTAGAATAGTCCCCTATTAAAGGGGTTCAAGAAGGATAAATAGAGACATAAGCCAATTCGGGTCAGTAAAGAAAAAACATTTTGAAGTATCAACGTAAAAT
>JANSTP010266315.1:0-10783 GCA_025330745.1 Cladonema radiatum | reverse complement strand
ATGAGAATCAAATATGTTTTTTATAATTTTTGATATCCATGCTGAATATAAAAAGCTATGTAGTATTTTATACATCTGTGTCTGATTCTGTTACGTCACAAAAATGATTTTACTGGTCCAAATATCTCCAAAACTGTAAATCTTTTCAAAAAAATTTAAACGGGATAATTTTGCTCAAAACTGTTCAGACTGGGACATCAAAAAAAAAATCAAAAAAAAAAATCGATTTTATATCAAACACTATCCTTAAAAAGCATTGTCCTATCATTTTTCCTTTGACAACATAAAATTTTACTTGAATTAGTCTAACTTTTCAAGTTCTAGTGAAAACCATGTCATTTTGATTTCAGAGAAATCAAGAAGTTAATTATCAAATGCAACTAGTGTTTGCCAGGTATTCTTGTGGTAACCAGTATGAAAAAACTCTCTACCCAGCTTGGTAAATTTTTGAAGTAGATGTTTTTAAAAGAGCACTTTATCTTTATATCTATCAAAAGTTTCATGAAATAATTTAAACTTTCTGAAGAAGCATTCATTGTCCATTGCGTAGCTTGCTAGAACACTTGTTTTAGTCAATATGTATGGTAAGACATTGGTTTCTTCTAATGTTGCAGGTTGCACCTTGCAGCATGCATAATTAATAGTCTGAATCTCACCAAATAATCTTCTTGTCTGTACCAAGCTGTGCCTGGCTATTCAGCATATCTTGCATCTGGAAAATTTTGGATAGAGTTAAAATAAACTGAGTATTGCATTGTTTCAAGTTTCCGACTGTTTTATTAAAAGTTGTAAAGTGATTTTTATTTGAAAAACACTTTACAGTTCAATGTATCTTCCCAGCCACCTGTAAAAATAGGACAACATTAAAGAGTTATATAAGAACCTTACAGAAGCGTTTTCAAAATGGTTCAAATCAATTGTTTCACAACATCTCATTTCTAAACCAATTAAACAATATGGTAATGTTTTTATGACCTTACAGCAAAGTTAAGACAAAAAGACTCTTCATTTCAAGCAACATCCTAAGATTGCAGTTGAAAAGATGACATTATCTGCCTTATGCTTTGAATCTTTTTATGTTTTTAAAAGGATTTCGATTTGGAAAAACAACTGACATATGAAAGACCATAAAAATGATGAACGCTGCTTTTTCATTTCATCTCAAACTGACTTTTTAGACTAGGTCACTAGCCGCAGGCCTTCCACAACAATTGCATTGGCATTAACAACAACATTATTTGAACATGCTCATAAAAATATTTACTATTCTAATTGGAAGAATGCAAATAAGACGTTGTATTTTGAAAAGAAGCATTCTTTGGCAGATACTGCACATGAGTTCAAAACATAAAAGGGCCTGAAACTAGAAAAGTGAAAATTAATTTTGAAAAATTTTATTCTAATTGAATTTTGATTAATATGTACTACCTTTGTGCAAGTTAATGGAGTAATCTTTTTTACGCTAAATTACATCAGAAATTGTTTATCATTATAGGGGAATTCCCTAAGTGACAGATCTTTAAGAATTACCTTTTAAACCCTTATTAATACCCTTTGCCAAATACCCTACAAAACCCTAATACCCTTTGCCTATTAATACAATATGTCCTACATGCAATATACAGCAAATTTCTTAAGAATGTATAAGTTTGTCTTTTGTAACATGAATAGTTTGTCAAAAGCTACTGAAAACTTAACATTCTTATTTGTCATTGCAATGTTTTGTACAGAATATATATTTGATTTAACCTCTTAAACAGCATCCATTATGTCCTCCTGTTATGTTGTAACCTCCATTCCTGTTTGAACTTCTATTATGTCTTCCTCTAACTGTAGTCTTTACACAAAACAACTAAGACAATTCAATAAAAAGACCATTTTTTTGCAAAATCATCAAAAATTTCTTTCCTATTGGGACAAGTTGGGATCAAGTTTCTTCAGAGTCTAAATTAATTTTTTTGGGCATTAATTGCAATAGGGAGCCTTTCTTTCACATCAAGTAGAATTAGAACCTAACCTAATCTAAATTGGCTAACCTAGAAAAGCTTTGCGATTTGTTTAGCGACATTTTATATATCGTGTTAAAGAAAATTTGGTTAGCTTTTCAATGGTTCATGGTTGAAATTCAGTGTTATTGTAGAATATGTTTTGCTATAGATTGTCAAATTGAATTGAATTAAGTTGATATGACCAACTGAAAGAAAAATTTGGTATTTACCCCCTCCCCAAAATACCTGTTCTCTAGGTCTACAATGCAATTAAGAATAACTTGTCAAATTTCAGTGCTTTTATATATCAGTCGATAGGAAATTATTTGCCGATCATTTTTTAATAGCTGACATTGGGTAAAAAATGGCAATTTAAAGAAGTTACATAGCCTAAAGTTTAACTATATATTTGTTGCTGACATCTTAGAATAAAGTATAATTTGGTAAAGAAACATAGCTTTTCTTTCTCGTCATTTACAATGTAATGTTATCTATAATATTGTAAGACATCAAAAGAGCATTACGTCACACTGCATGGTTTTGATTGACGTGCCTTAATGTTTTGATTGACATGTCTCCGCTTGTTTTGATGGTTTTGTTAGCGTGCCTGCACTTCGATATTAATGCAAACCTTTTGTTCAATAAATTTATGCTTTTATATGTGGCAATTAGCAACCTTTCGTTGTTGCATAAGTTACATTTATGATACTGTAAATTAGAGGGTACACATTTTTTTAAGTATTTACCATGTGACGATTGGATTATCTCCATTATCTGTAATCACTCATACCTCTTTTGACAATTCCATTTTGTTTATGTATTTTCTGTTCTAAAACTTTTTTGTGTGGTTTGAAAATCTTGTTCAAAATTGTACTTTCATGAATTGTACTTTGTTGAAAATGTTGGTACATCTCTCTTTTAAAGGTGCTCAAGTAGGCTTGTCATCTGTTGTTTACTTGCATAGTTTTTTTCTCAGTTTGAGTGAGCTTAGTTTTCAATTTTTCCAAGCATGCAATATTACTCAGGATGAAAATCAAGTTCACTTTTAGGCATTTTCTAGGCATGATTGGGCACTTGCATATTAATTAGTAAGCAGTCAGGCTCATATAGGATGGTGATTTGCTAGGTTTATTAAAACTGATTTTTAGCAAAATATTTACTAAGAAAATAACCGCCGCCTGATTAAACTATTATCTTTTCGTTTTTTAATCCTTCAACCCTTTTTAGTGGGGTAGGGGAGAGGCAATTGTTTGGATGAAGCTCTCAAATGTTTCTTGTCTCTAAAGGAATATTTGCCAAAATTCAAATTTGGTCAAATTTCTAACTGGGTGCCTATCTTTAAAAGTATTTTTCACAATATTTGCTTTCATATGTACTCATTGTAAGCCCTAATTGTCTGTTCAGATTTGTATCAAAAGATGTATTACAGTTAAACCTGTCTAAGATGATCATTTTTGAGGACCAAACATTGGCTGTCTTATAGAGCTTCATTTCAATGTAAGATGGGCACTTGAAAAAATGGCCTTCTTAGACAATGACTATTTCCAGGATGAACGCTCACTGCTGGATAGAATTGAAGGAGAAAGGCCATTAGCTGGAGATTTTCCTATTTGATTTCAGCAATGAGTTTAATGTTCGGCTTGTACCTGATTGCTTGTGTGCACTTAAAATTTATATCATGCTGGCAAGACGTTTTTTAAATTGAAATCAAGTACCACGCATAGGGCGTTCAATTAGAATATTTTGAATATAACAATTCGTATAAAATACTCTGATAAGTAGTCTTGTAAAAGTCATTGTATATGTTCAATATTCAATGTATATGAAGTCAATATTTGCGTGAACCAGTCATCAGAAAGCTGTCTGACAGGCCTTTGAATAATGAGAGCCAAAAAAACATTCTATATGCAAGATACTGAAAAAACCCAAGGAACCTGAAGTTCCAACTTGATTATGATCAATCCTGTTACTTAACAGTTACCAAGACTGATCAAGATCAAGACTGTGAGTTACTGTTACCAAGAAAGCGCAAAAACAGTCAAGAGAAGGCTTTCACTGGACTTAACTAGAAAACCTTTCAAGGAATCTTGCATACTTTTACAGTCGCTTGTCTTAAAAATCATTCATCATAAAAATCAGTATGGATTAAAAACATCAGAAGTAGTTTGAGAAATTCTACGTTTTAACTGAAGTTCCTGAAGGAACAATTAAAAAATTTGAACCTCTAAGCTCCCTAGATTCTCAAAAAAGCTTTTTCAACCCAATTCCTTTTATTAAACAATGATCAGTATAAAATTTATGATCGATTGATGGGTAAAACATTCAAATTTAAGAATTTTAAGTTTTTCCCCACTGTAGTTTGTGACGACATGCTTAGAACTTTAGGCTGTATAACTTCCATGTAACCTTTTGTCTTTTATTAAAAAGGATCTGCATTTGATTTTCTATCTATTGATACATAAAACATGTATCAAGATGACACAAAATTCTATTTCTGATACACATTAAGTTAACATATTTAACATTAAAAAAGCTTTATTGATATTGCCTTTTATCAATATTATTTTCGCTATGCTTTGAAAGTTTTTAGAATTTTTCAAGAAAAGTTGTACCAATCAACAAAATAAATATCAATGATGAAATATCACAATAAAGACATAATATAATAGTACAGCTGATTTACTTGACATTTATATGAAAGAGAATAAGTTTCAATTGTTGACTATGAACATAGAAGTAGCTTTTTTTGTTTTCATGATTGCAAATATTGACCAATTTGCCAAGGGCACTCATAACTCATACAAATGCACGGTGTGCCAGTAGCATTAAAGAATTTACATGCAACATCTTTTATCGTTTTCGTACTTATAGATATTGATGAATGTGCTGAAGATTCTGATATCTGTGGTTCAAATTCACAATGTACCAATAGTATTGGAAGTTATACATGCACTTGTGATTCTGGGTATACAGGTAATGGTGGTACAGGGTGTACAGGTATGAATTTAATATTATTTTTATGTCATTGCATGAGCTTCTATTTGTATAGTTTTTCTAAATATTGCAATTTTTTCAATTATTATGCCTATAACATAATCAATAACGTTTTGCAGGAAGTTGTGAAAAACTTTAAATGCTACTTGTTTCATCAACACCTAATTTTTAAGATTTCCATCTAATGAAATATTCATAAAATCTTTGGTATTTGAGAGAGTAGTTTTATTAAAATATTTTTGATTTTTTTTCTTAGTGTAAACAGAACTATTACAACTGTTCTTTTTTCCTTCTTTTTGTTTCTTTGTTCTTTTGAAGCATTGTTTAAGAGATTTTGTTTTCAAGGAAGCCAATAATTTATTAATTGAAAAGCAGCTAAATGCTACTTCAAAACAAGAGTTGAATCAAAAGCTGTTATTCTCAATGTTTTCTTCATGTTACAATTTTTCCTACATGTCTTGAGGTCTGTTCATACAGTTTATGATATTGAGGGTGACAAATTCGATATTTTGTATTTTCTAAGCAGACGTGAAATTACCAAACTTTGAAATTTTAAATTTGAGTTAAATTTATTGAGTTACGGAAAAACTAAAAGAAAGTTTACAGGATATTTTTGGATTTAAGTAGATCGTTTTTGTATTAAAAAATTACTCTTATCAAAAGGTAATAACCTTAATTTAAGAAAATAAAATCATATTGTCAGTGTGTAAGCCAGGATTTGAAAAAATTTAGAGATTTTCAAATTACATTGGGAAATTTCAGACATGTCAAGTTTGATCCATACATTTCACAGCATAATAAACCACTTAAAGGCATTAATTTAGCATTATCAGAAAAGGTTTTTTAGCATTATCAATAATGTCCAAAATTTAAGATATTTTAACAGTATTGTAAGAGTTATTGGGAAAAAAATAGAGTATTTTTCAATTGGGAAAATGGCGGAATCGCTGAAAATAAGAACCTAGCTTACACCCTGATTGTATTATTTGTCTATACTTTTTTCGCTACCCTTGTCAATAAACCCTATTTCATGTGCAGGGAGGATAAAATCTTCTTAAAACTCTTTGTGTAACTTTGATATTTTGAGGTTTTAACATCATCATCACTTTTTTGAGTACTAGTAAAGCAACAAATTTACATGAAAGATTATAAGATTCATTTTAAGATTATACACATACTTGAGTAACAAACAATCCATGGACAACAAGTTAATAGCATTATTGTGCTTACTTTTAGTAAAATTTGCCCCTTGGAAAGTACCCTCGTTTGGCCCAACTTCAAAGCAATATGATCTATAAAGTTATCATATGAAAAATATGCTTAATTTTAGGTAATATTACTGAAGTTATCTAAATTAGAAAATTTATTTTTTTCACAATTTTTATGAGGCTATCACTTTATCACAACCTCATATATTTAGAAACTATTAATGATCATTTATTTTTATGGCTAGTTTTATTCAAATTTGAAATTAGTAGGGTTGTGGTGGTTAGTTTCATAGACTTATAAAATACTAGAACAGATGCATAGCATTTTGCCTGCTTATGTGATGCGTTAACAAAAAAAATTAAAAATAAGCCATACTTCTAAACCTGTTGTGTCACGTCCTGGTTATAAAATTCCATAGCAATTTTTAGAGGTTGTTGCTTTCTGTTTTGGTAAGATGTTATCCTATCTAGGTCTTCATCAAACATTGCGTTCAATGACAATGATCGTATGCTATTTGTAATGGTTTGTCTGGCATTTATTTAAGTCTGACTTAGTTTTCTCTTGCATGCAATCAGAGTACTTAAGGAAACCCACTACAATTGGGTTAAGATTAAGCATATTAAGCAGATTCATCACAATTCATTTATGCCAATAATGATAGATCAATAACCTGTGCAGGTATCTATAATTGGATTTATTGAGTGCAAATATACCACCAGTTCCAACATTTGGAAAAACAAGCTTCTATATACTGACATTTGCAAATGTGAAAATTTCAAATCTTTGGTGTGGATATTTATAATAATCTCATATATATCACTATAGTGATAAAGATTTATAATTAATTGCTTTGAACAGTTTTTTTAACATTAATATTTGCAGAAGTTTATTGTAGCCATGGATTGTAAAACTATTGAACTATTTTTGAAAAAAATGTTTGTTTTAGAACTAAGAGGTTACATGGCAATACTAAAGAACTTTTTCACTTAGAGTATTGGTGTTTACTGAATTTGATCTGTAAAATGCCAAATTTATTTTGCAGACTAGACCGAAAATTGCCCATCCAATGGGTACTAGCAAGCATGGGGGATATTATTGGTTATTGACATGAACACAATCCGTTTTATAGGAAAATATTGCCTGGTCAGTAAATTATACAACTTCTTCATTTAAGGAAATTTTCTTTCTCAAATAAATGGAAGGTAAACATTTCAGACCCAGGTTTTCACAAATTTTTTTTCTACTTGATGAAATCTTTCCATGAATATATTAAAACTTACAATATAAAAGTTCTTTTTGGTCATGCTGAAGAGACTTTTGACGATGTCACAGTAGCAAATTTGGTTGAATCGATGGGCACCACAAACTTCTTTTCATCTTTTATACCAAGCACACTGGTTGAACATAAAAACGTTTTTCTTAACGTCCCTCTGCGCATATGAGAGCAATTCTTCTGACATCCGATCCTGAACTAAAATGAGACTATCTGCATTTTTTATGTTCTTATGTATGAGCGAGAGCGCGGAATTGTGGAATACAGAAAATTAATCACTTTGTCAATATCAAGTTTCAAATACTACATGAAAGGAAAAAAAATAAGATATGAACCCAAATGTATCAAAACTTTTAAAAAACAAATGTTTTTCGTAAGTCACATAAATGGTCTTGATCTTATAAGAATTACTAAATATTTAGTAATTTCCTAAAGGAATTTCTGATTAATTACTTAATAATTGATTTAATGTATTTAGCTTCTTATCTTGTATTTCCTTGCCACTTTCACATCCCTGTAAAATTTTTTACAGCAAGACATTTGATTTTCAATTTAATTTACTTCTAAATCTAAGCAAGAAATTAGCTTTTGGGCCTAATTTTGATGAGAAAAGGTTTTTCTATTTTAAAGAAACGAAACAGGTGACTTTAGAAAGTGGACATAGCAGTAACATGAAGCCTTGAAGCAGGGAGTTGCGTTAGAAGGAGTAACAACTCGCAGGTTTCCTTTTGTTTTTATTAATTGCTTATTTTGTTTTAAAAAATCAATTAAAACAAAGCGTGTTGCCAAAAAAAGCAAAAGATTTTATCACCGACAATTTTTGTAGAAATATTGACAACTTTAATTCTGATTTTAAAGGTAACTAGTAACGTTTGAACTGTTAAAAACAGCTTAGTTTTGATACATTAGGGCCCAGAAAATTGCATATTTGTGGTCTTGGAAAGTGAAACAGTCTAGATATCTTGAAATTAACATTTTCCTCTAATAAACAAATGTTGAAATCTTTTCTTGTTCAAAAGTATGTGAAAACGTTTGAATATATGGAATGTAGGAATAAATTATCTTTCATATGGAAGTCACAGAATTCAAAGACTCCGAGGATTCCCAAATCTTTGAGGCAAGACTCCCTGAAACATTGTTGGAATTTCTTCACCAAATACGGAATAAGTCATGAAATGATTTTATTGATGTGAAACAAAATTAATTTTTGGTAGTTAAATAATTACTTATATGGAAGAAGTTGGTGAAAGATAATTAATATTTTGATGATTACTTGGATTAACAAAAGTGTAATTACAACACGCATTGGGTTAACCCCGTTGGGTTATCCTCCAAGGTGCTATCATGTGGATATGTACTAAGGTATTTCAATTGGAGAAGTTCTCCCCCAGACTATTAGCATGACAACATCGTGGCCGATAGCTCAGCCAGAAGAGCGTCCGCGTGGTAAGCAGTAGGTTGTGGGTTTAAATCCCCCTCAGTCCATAGCTTTTGAAATATTTGTCTCAACTAATGTTATGCGTGTCTTAGCATTTCAATTAAATTTCGCTTCTGCATGTTGGTCTCATGTATACAACACTCATGTTTTTGATATGTTGCTATTCCTTCTACTTAAACTTCCTTGCTTTAAGTAAATATGTACACATGTGTTAACTTCCCTAAAGGCTCATTGAGATTCAAAAAAATTGTTTGTTTTTTTTCAAACTGCAAATCATAAATGCCATGTGAAACCATACCGCTTGATTCAAATATTCCCATCTACAAAATTTACATCGAGCATCTACCCTATTAGGAAATATTATATCACACTTCTTATAGTAGTATCACAGTATTAAGTTTTTCTAGTATGCCCAGACTATTTATGTGTTTTTACTTATAAAGCTTAACATAACACAATGGTAGGTCCTTTTTGAAGGGTTACTATTAAGGATTATTATTACAATTGTTCTGATATTGACACATTTTCAGTTAATTTTATCAAAATTGGTTGTTTTACAGCTTTTAGGTATTGTCAGAAATGTAAGTCGAGTTCATATGAAAGAGGAGAAAAAATTATGAACACCACTTTTTATATCATCTCAATTCGACTTTTCGTTCTCAAGATATTTGAGTTTAAAGATTTATCACTTAGGGAATTTCCCTAAAATATTGAAGAATTTGTGATGTCATCTAGTGTATGAAAAAAAATGCCCCAATCTTGATTGTTAATTATCTCAGGTTCTAATACAATTTCATGAATGAGAATTTACACACAAATAGCGCGCATTAAGGAAAATTAATTGGCATAAAAATCTTTCAAAAATATTTTTCACTTCACTAGTTTCAGGTCCCTTTTCATTTTAGGATCAGTCTCAATATTGTACAAACAAAGCTTTTTTTCAGCTTTTTTTTTTGAGTCCGGAATCTTTCAAAGAAATTTAAAAATAAAAAATACTTTTAATAAAGGGACAACATGATTTCCAAAAGGGGCCTGAGACTAGTGACCTTAAAGGTCATTTATAAACAATTTTACTGCTGAAAAATTATAATTAACACCTACTATCTATGTGAAAGTTTTTAATCATAAATAATTATTATAACCTGAGATATTTAGTATTCAAGATTGGGGTAATTTTTCTATACACTAGATGGCATCACAAATTCTTCAACAATTTAGGGAAATTCCCTAAGTGGCAAATCTTTAAACTCAAATATTTCGAGAACGAAAAGTCGAATTGCGACAAAATAAAAAGTGTTGTTCATCAATTTTTCTCCTCTTTCATGTGAACCCAACTTATATTTTCACCTGGAAATCCCTTTAAGCTGCAACTTGGAATTGAAGTTTTTTACCTTATTAACTAAAAAAGCTTATTGTTTATCAATGTACATACAAATGAAATGTGTATGAAATGTTATAAGTTGCATAAAAATGTTCATGAGAGTAAATACTTGTTAAATAAGGGAGAGAAAAATTCTGGCTAACCACATGAATTGAAGTTTTTAATCATTCTTTTTAAATTTAAAGATTTTGTAAATTTCATAATAAATTAATGCAAAACAAAACATAAATGATATAATGTATACGTTGTTATTGAAGTTCCATAATTTGATTCCAAAGGTGCTTTATAGCAATTAATTGTTTTATTTTCTGAGAATATAATGTACTTTCTTAAAGGGATTCCGAGGTGAAAATATAAGTTGGGTTCATATGAAAGAGGAGAAAAAATTATGAACACCTGTTTTTATTTCATCTCAATCTGACGTTTGGTTCTCGAGATATTTAAGTTTGCAGATTTGTCACTTAGGGAATTTCCCTAAATAGTTGAAGAATTTGTGATGT